>JAUZNC010031180.1:0-17580 GCA_034780395.1 Vannuccia rotundouncinata | reverse complement strand
AAATATATTATTATATAATAAAATATTGATAATTATAACAAATTCTTCAATATAAAAAATCAATACTTCTGAGAAAAACATTTTTAAAAATTACTGAAATAGTTTTTATAAACTCTTATAATAATTGAGATCCTCAAATTCAACAAATATCATGAATATCATTAACGCGAGTCTTTAAATCGTGAATTCATCAAGTATCTATAAATAATTATCTCAAAAAGTATTTATTATGAGGCCTTAAATGTATTAGAAAAGTGATTTCGATTCTCTTTTTTGTTTTCAAATGATTCTTGTTTTACTTTTATATAAAAAGGATAGCGCATGATGTTCGAATAATTATTTTTGTATATTCAGTTTCGAAAAGGTGTCTGAATATAACTTTTTCATGTTGACAATTAAGATTATATTTTTCTTCTTAAGAGTAATGTTAAGAATTAATTATTAAAACATAATTCATATTTTATTAATTTTTTATATAGTTAATCAAAATATTTTTTAATGAACAGTGCAACAAAAAATAAATACTAATTTTAATATTTTCAAAATATTTAATATTACTACAATATTTAATATTTACCTTCTAATTAAATTTGTAACAAAACGACAATCTTACAAAACTTTGCGTTCGTTTCCATTTAAAATATATTATATAATTATTTATACTACTATTGGTATTTCCAGTAGTAATACAAATTTCAACTAAATTTTTATTATAGAATTAGTTTGTAGTTGTGGTTTGTTTTAAATTATACTAAAATTTTCAATTTTCATTCATTGTACTTCTTTCTGACAAACGTCATAAAAATCAATAATATACTTTAGATCGATAATAATTTGTCAAAACAGAACTGTCTGAGCCACATAATTAATTTCTAACAAAATATTTAAAAAAATTACTTTTGTTTTTCAAAGAACGATATGATTTAAATTAATTATTAATAAATATGATATTTATAAAACGATTTGTATATGCTATATCTTTTATTAGTTATAATAGAATTTTTTAAATATTTAAATTATTCAATAATTTCAACATTTTAAATAGCCAGTTACAAACCTATTTCAATTATTATTTTTTTTGTTATAGATTTAGAATTTCTGTATTATATAAATTAATTTCAATTAATGTTATATATAGTATTATTATTATTTATTTATTTATTTAAAAAAATTTCCTTAACCCTTTGACTACGATTATATAAAATCCCCCAAAAATATGTGTTAGTTATAATATTGTATCAAAATCTTTTAATTAAATATTTATTTAGTTTATAAATTATAAGCATATCATTGTCAAAATGATAACTATATATAATTTAATTAAAAAAGATTAAAATTTCGCCATTTTACACAAATTTGATAAATTATAAAATCAATATTTTCAAGATATTGTCATATTCAAACAAATTACTTACTTATTTTTTTAATTTCTGATTACAGACTCCGTATTTTATTCTAACTGATTTTATCTTCTTCTGTAACGCATTATGACAATGCTTACATATCGCTTCAATATTCATGGCATATAGTTTGCAAGAAGGTCTATATAGTTTAGTATACTTGAAAGAATTTAGAAAATATATTTCTTTTATTTGCATTCATCATTTAGTAAACAATAACAATACCAGACAACGCAGAATAGAAACAGCTTACAAAACAAGGTTAAATAATACAATTCAAACATTTTAAAAAGAGGACAACACAAGATATATAAGATAGGTATATCTCTATATAACCACACGACAAAAATATTACAAAAGCATTGTTCTGTTTATGATAAGCTAACAACATTTCCAATTAATAAATTAAAAATAAATTCCTGAAACATAATCCAATAACTAATTGTAGGTATTTATACAGCAACTTGGTCCAAATACCAGCAGTATGAAAATTAATCACAGAAAGCTAAGTCGGTTCCTATAAACACGAAAAGAAAAATTAACTAAGAAATAACTGTACAATTTCACAGCCAATCGATGTTTGAATGGTCGAAATGTATAATATGACGAGGCAACAATTATACATATACGCAGAAAGTAAGAAATCAATACGCTTATAGAAGTAAAAATCAATGAAAAAAATTTGTACATGGTAACAGCCGTTTGATGAGAATTATCAGAATAACTCATTGTGCAGTAAACAACGAACTATAAATATTACAGAAATACTATAACACTACAACTAAATATTTTTACTAAGTTAAATAGCAAAAACACATTTATATAAATAAGTATATAGACTTTCTAGGACTAACACGGAAACATATAACAGTGACTATAAAGAAGGCTAACATTTATAAATAAAAATACTAAAAGACAAAAGGTTACACCCTGAAAACGATCAGGTCAAATACTACAGATAGTAAAAAAACCAGCACCATAAAATATACACAAATAAATAAATAAGTTACAAAGTAAGGCACATTTTGGAATGCATTTGTTTTATTGGAGTTTTGCTATTTTTTAATATTTTCCATTTATGAATTTTATTTTCTTATGAGGCACGACACCAAGTATATATATTGTCCCGGTGACAAAACTGCCCCTGTCTTCTTAGTATGGACGGATTGAGGAAAGTTTTGGCATATGGAATGACGATGTGTTCTACAGTCTTTCTGCTCGTTGGGTATCTGTAGGATATAAATACAAAAGAGAATATTTAAGTACCTATTTATAGTTTCAAAAGAATTATAAATTAAAATATGTAGGTATGTATGTAGACAAAAAGCTTAAATTGATAACACAGATTTTTGATGATCAATCCTTTATCTTTAATATAGAAGTCGTTCAAATACAAATTGGTAATTTTTATTATTAAACGGCATTATGTATGCATTATATACAGATCGATTAAAATATACCTTTATATTTTAAGCAAGATATTTATATTTTTGAAACACGTATTTCGAAGGTTGGTATACAATTTTGAAGTTGAGCTGGGTATATCGATATATCGATATATATATATACATGCCGATTTTAAAGATAGATTTAAAAAATCAATAAAACATCAATGCATATAATAACTAAATTAGTGTATACGTGTTAGGAGTATAGGAGTTATAATATATATATAATTAGAGGTATTTCATAATAAATTTCAATAAATATAATTTAAATTAATAATTTGTGATATATTTTAAATAGTGAAAATTTTGTATTAAAAAATAAACAAGAAATAAATTTATATTTTAGAATGTAATTTCTACAACTTAGAATATATTTACACAATGCCACTATATATTTAAATGCATAATTCCAACACTTTAACTAACATTATATTAAGATTTCAATATATAGAAATATTTATATATAAATGTCTTCAGACGGCTATTGCATGATATTTTATGAGCATTAATATTTTTGCTATTGATTATTTGGTAATAATTATTTCACAAAATTTTGCATTTTATAGCACACAAGATTCGAATGTTATAAATTTAATAATTAAAAATTAATTTTAAATTCAGAATAAGAAATTTTTAATATGTTTTATCACTTGAACTTTACCCGTTAGGTATATAAATATAAATAAATATAATAATGAAATGTTCTTACGTTGCAACATCTACACGAACGGTCGGGTCAACACACAAACGAGGCAGGGTTGGTCTTCAAGTCTTCCTGTTTGAACGAACACATGACCACCAAAGTTGTGAGAAAGAGCGAGCCCTGCACGTTAGTCAGCCAGCGAAGGCATGTGTGTGCTCAAAGTCAACGCTGCTCCAAGTATTTATACCACCGCAAGGGAGCCCCCCCCTCTTCCACCAGTCATATGGCAGGAATTGTGCAGAACACAAATGCTCCGAAGCAACTATCTGCAGTGCTATCGAGATTATAGGTAACAGGTCAAAACACGTCCTGTAGTATGCAAGACTTCGCTTATCGCACAATAAACCTCAATCATATACAATGATATGTTTGCCTGTGTGCTAGCAATATATAGATAGGTGTGTGTAATGCAATCGACAATACAATATTCAGTCAATACCCTCTACTGCACTGCGTGAGTCGTGTGCCAACTTCAATCTTGAACCCCCGCTAACAACTCTCTCTCTCCTTTTCTCTCTACGAAGACTCTTCCTCGTTTAGTAATATAGCTGGTTGAAGGTATAACAATAACAGTCTTACACTCCGATAAAGACAATCAGTGACTGAGCATCCTCCAGGCAGGAATTTAGAGCTGACCGACTCAGCTTGATTATTTAAAACCGCGATAGCAACTGCGGCCGAGGAGCTGAACCAACCCCATTTCTAAAAGTTTGGCTTTCGGCTTTGTCATTATTTACGAGGCACCCACATAACTTCCAAATTATCTCAAAGACAAGCACTCAGTCTGCAGCCCATAAGAATACATTTAGTTGCATGTCGATACAAGACACACAAGATACTCCACATAGAAGAAGCTAAACTCAGTTACTGGAGGAATGTTTCAATAATTGCACAATAAATTACCTCGTTGGCACGTATGTATTTTGATGAATGAATTTGGTGATGAAAATATGATGGTAGCATTTAGATGGCACATGCTATATATGTTGAAATAACAGTTAAACTGTCTTGTATGTTCGCTAACCATTACTCCAGATATTTTATTATTTGTATCAAGCTATATTGAAATGTATTTATAATCTTGTATCCAAAACATTTTTGATAGAACATGAATTATACAAATATCATATGTCTTGTCAGGATGTGTCATCATTATAAGCTTATACTAAATCAATTTTTATTAAGATATTTGTGAATTATTTATTTCTAAAATAAAAAAGTACATATTTTTAATTAAATTTAATAAATTAATAAAATATTTAAAATATTATTTATTTTAATATATCCGACTGTTCATTTATTTTTATTAGTTACACATTGCAGGAGTCGATAATATTTTCGTATATAAGTTTCTTAATAACAAAAATTATTTGGAATAAACACTTCATGAATGATCGCTGAAGGTAAACATTTAATATATACGTATATAATATAATATACTATATAAAAATCACTCCGGTATAGAAAATAAAAATAGCGACATGAATCCAGTTTATGCAAATATTATTTATTTATAATTAATGAATATATTTACTTATTTATTTAATTAATTGATAAATTTCTTTTTTTCTTTCAATTATACATTAATAAGTAAATTTTCAATTTTTCTATTAATTATATTCTATTTATTTCTTATATATATATATGTTTTATCAATGGAGGTTGCACATTCAAAATTACAAGTATTTAAAAAAATTGTTAATTAATTATTAATCTTGCTTTTTTGAATTTTATAATAATATAATATTAATTAATATAACATAAATCATGTTATAATGATTTCTAATTATGCTATATTACACGTCACATGCGCTAATTACATATTAAACTAAAATTTATTGTTATTATACTTTTTACAACAGTTGAATAGGTATAATACAATGACTGTAATCACTTTTATATATGCGAAGGAGAATTTTAAATAGCACATCAATTTATTAAAATATCTGAAATAAATTGTGTATTTTATAGAGAAATGGTTGATTATATTTTAGTTGAAATTTTTTAAATTGAATTTAAGAGAATACTTTCAGCATTCAGGCGTTAACTAGTGTATTATCTACAAAAAATATTACCTTTGTTATGTTTGGGGTACAACTTACCTGTACTTGAAAATATAATTAATACAAAAGCTTTAATTATCATGTTAATCAAGTATATTAAATAGAAAATAGAAATTCATCAACTTAAAATATACTTGTATAAGCATTATAATGGATTCAGTAAAATAGCTATACATGTAATGGAACATATAATTAAAATTCTTTTATGAAAGCAATATTATATATATTAGGAATGCATTGATTGTTTAATATAGGAATGATTATATAAATTCTCGGAATGCTTGGTGCAGACGAATGCAGCAGCACATGTGACCCAACGTTGAGTAGTTTTAGTGTCAGAGGATTTGTCACATGAAGTACACCTTCAACGTCTTCAACGTCTGTGCATGCAGGAACTGGGCGTTGATAACGAGTTGTGCCGACGAGTTTCTCGCCATACTGGAAAGGATTGTCTCTTTGACGAATTAGTAGCTTGTCCATGAAGAAGGTATAACGAAACGATGCCGGCTTTGAGTTTGCCGGCGAAAGAGTACGTCTAATAAAAATTGAAGCATTGATAAATGCAATTTCCATCAGATTAGACAATCAAAAAATGAGTCCCAACAAAAACAAATGCGGCCACAGTAATTGATTTTTCTGTCCATCATATCAACTCCCGATTGTGATGTGTTGTTGTCGTCTACGATTTTGGGTCAGCCATTGGCATCTCTGTGCAGAGTAGTGAGTAGTATAATACCGGTTTTTCTTCTTGTCCCAGAAACCGGTCATCTGATTTATAGATTTAATTGACAGATTTTTTATCCTATAGTCAAAGTTCTGGCAATGAATGGGGTGTCAAGAGGATTTTATTTTATTGTTCCAATTAATGATCATTGTCTGTATGAGCACAGCAAAAGTGTAGCTATTGCGAAGCAGTTGTCCATGGTTATATTATAGCCTTTGTCAAGAAAATTCTGGCATAATTTTAACACCATTGCATCAGGGATTGACAAATCCTCCTTTTCAGAGGATGTCAGTGTGGAATTCCGAGGTAATATTATTTACCCAAAAGGTAACTTGGTTACCCCAAAGATAATAGATGATTTAATACTTTTTTTTAAATAACTAAATTATTAATTGCACAAAAGTGTAGTTTAATCCTGACTTTCCAAATTCTTTTGGGTAACTGAGTTACTCCAAAAATAATCTGCGGGTTAATTAATTTCATCCTTTTCCTAAGATATTTCTACAGATTTTTAAGTATATTGGTTTTGATGTCATCAGAAACTAATTCTTCTCCATAACTAAAATAAATCAAATCATATCCAAATTTCCAAAATGATTTTTTTTGAAGAATTATCTAAAAAATACAAATTTAAAGACTCCATGACTATCCATGCATTTTTTACAGGACCGTTCTGTTCCCTTTGGAAATCAGGCTGAATCTGTTTGTTTGATGCTATATTTAAAACTAAAGCTTACTTTTAATCATGTTAGCAATATAATGATATAAATTACATATACTACTTGCATATTTTCAGTAATATGTTTATACTCAAATAATTATATAATAAAAATAATTAATTAAACAAATGTAATTTTAAAACATGAAACGAAAATAGTCATTAAAATTATGTCCTGTCCTCCCTTTCAATATTTTTTTGATATTAAACCAACATCAACATATTCCATTTTTTATAAAGAGAATATAATAATTCACCCACATTTTATTTTCATCATTTAAAAAAATATATAACACCAATATAAATTATACAAAACAATTGTGACTATAAATAAAGTTAACTTTGGGGAAATGACAGTTTGAAAATTTTTTTTATCAAATATTTTGACACTTTCATGGCAGCTTAAAAGGGTGTAACTAGCTAGTTATGGTTTGATTCGTAAAAAGATAACAAAAGTGCAGTTCATTGTGTGAGAATGTGAGATTGCTTTTACGGCTTAAAAAAAAACTTTTAGTGTTTTGTTTCAAGAATATTGAAAAATAAAGAAACCTATCCGGTCATAAAATGCTTTTTAATTTCGCAGAAGTCAGAACGATTTGATGTCATTTGTTCGAATTAATTTATCCATATCACGTATAGGTAAGTATTTATATCTCCACGAATTTGTCTGTTAATAAGGAAAATAGATAAAGAGGAATTCTATAAGTGTCCATAGAATGGTCACGTGTGAGTGTTAATGATATCGAAATTATTATCTAAATAGGAAAACTAAAATATTTCATATTCAAAAAGAGTCTATAAAAGATACTGTCAATTAGAGTTAAATTATTATGTATTTTAACTGATGCATTAAATACATTTCTACATACAATCATACATCATATAATTACTAGAAATTTATTTAACATTATAGATTTAAATTCTATAACGATTTTTATACATTTTTTGTAAAAAAATTATAAAGATTTCACAATCAAATGACCACAAATAATCAATTGACTATACTTGATCTATACAAAAATGCTAAATCCATAACTTTATCATGATATTAAAAATTCTTTATAACAATCTAAAATGATACTCTATATTATAAACTTTTCCTGATTTTATTTTGAAAAGCAAAATTAATTTTCTTCTATTTTTGAAGAGTTGAATTAGGGAAGAATGTAGAATCATTATTGTTTTAATTTAACTATTTTCGAATGTAAGTCACATAGGTAACATATTTTCCAAAACTTAAACAATATAAATAATATAAAAAAAGCAAATTTCCTAAATAGTCAAAAAGAATAAAATATTACTGGAATAAGCAATACATGTGGGGCAATTGTTTAACAAAAATTTCTTATAGTGTAGGTATTTAGAAATGGCGTTCGTTTTAATCTTTTGTTATAAAATGTTATAAAAACAATTGCGGCATCTATTATCTTTTTATTGATAATCAGTTTTCATTGTGCGCTATATAAAGTATTTCCAAACTTTTAAATATGTACCCTGAGGAAATAGTCCTTTCTTTGTAGTATTAAAATATTAATTTTAATTTATATATAAACGATTTAAAGTCAAAATAAATTAGCTAACAAATTTATTACAAACTGATTAAATAAATGCATGCTGCAGAAGCAAAGAAGCTTTTCGAGAGTCGTGAAGGATACTTATTAAGAATTCTAAGATTATAATTGTCCTCTTGAGATCTTTCTCAATTATCTACGATTATAACTACATCCTGTACAGCCCCAGATGATGAAACCTTGATGCATTTTTTACAAAATTTAGAATGCTTTCGTTATTATGGTATAATAATAAAAATTGAAAATTAAACTGCTTTGTATATATTTAACTCAGGATAACTGGTAGTTGCAGGTAACAATATTTTCTATGTCGTTCTCATGGGTCCACTAAATAAATCGATTGACGAATTTTGAATGATATATTTTATATGTAGGTACCCATATGAAAAGCTCTCACAAAAAATATATCTACTTAATTGCATTTAGCAGTTAAAAATAGTTATTAATGAGGGTTGCCAATTAAGGAATATGGAATGTATTTCAAAATGTTTACTCTGGTAAAACGCAGATATCTGTGACGAAAAACAAAAATTTTATAAAATAAAATTCCGTTAATAGAAATATAAATTTCATTAAAAAGAATTTGCATAAAGAGAAAAATTTATGATTTATATTTTTATATAATTATCAAATAAATCAACTAACTATTTTGTGCATTAAAAATTATATTGAGAATGTCAAGGTCACATTAATAAACCGCACATTACAATTTCTAGATCACATTAAAAACCGCACATTTCAATGTAAAATTCAAATTAATAAACTACACATAACAATGTAAAGATCACATTAATAAACAGCACATTACAATGTCAAAGTCACATTAATAAACCGCACATTACAATTCAAAGTCACATTAATAAACCGCACATAACAATGTCAAGATCACATTAAAAAGCAGCACATTACAATGTAAAAAGTCACATTAATAAATCGCACATTAAAATTTCAAGATCACATTAATAAAGCAGCCCATTACAATGTCTAAGTCACATTAATAAACAGCACATTACAATGTCAAACTCACATTAATAAACCGCAAATTACAATGTCAAGGTAACATTAATAAACCGCACATTACAATGTTAAGGTCACATTAAAAAGCAGCACATTATAATGTAAAAAGTCACATTAATAAATCGCACATTACAATTCAAAGTCACATTAATAAACCGCACATTACAATGTCAAAGTCACATTAATAAACCGCACATTACAATGTCAAGGTCACATTAATAAACTGCACATTACAATGTCAAAGTCACATTAATAAACCGCACATTACAATGTCAAAGTCACATTAATAAACTGCACATTACAATGTCAAAGTCACATTAATAAACCGCACATTACAATGTCAAGGTCACATTAATAAACCGCACATTACAATGTCAAAGTCACATTAAAAAGCAGCACATTACAATGTAAAAAGTCACATTAATAAACCGCACATTACAATTCAAAGTCACATTAATAAACCGCATATTACAATGTCAAAGTCACATTTATAAACCGCACATTACAATGTCAAGGTCACATTAATAAACCGCCCATAAAAGTCAAATTAATAAACTACAAATAACAATGTCAAGATCACATTAATAAACCGGACATTACAATGTCAAGGTCATATTAATAAACTGCACATTACAATATCAAAGTCCAATTAATAAACCATATATTACAATGTCAAGGTTTCATTAATAAACCGCCCTTAAAAGTCACATTAATAAACTACACATAACAATGTCAAGATCACATTAAAAGCAGCCCATTACAATGTAAAAGTCACATTAATAAACCGCAATTTACAATGTCAAGGTCACATTAATAAACCGCAGACTACAATGTCAAAGTCATGTGGAGAATATGTGAATTCCGAAACTGGATGTAAAGTTTCCACAAACAATTAACAAATTTAAGTAAATGTTTTTCTTTTGGTAAAAACATATCTTTTTATTCTTAAAACGAAACCAATTTATTTATTTAAAGAATAATTTATAATGAGTTTTTAATTTAATAAGGTAATAGAAAATATCGCAAAACAGAATTATTAGAAAATTCCCAACTACTTTTTCAATAAAATCACAAAATAAATAGATTTGGAATTATTTTTAAAAGATTGGTTTAAAAATTGTTTAATTGGTACTTGTAAATCTAAAGATACTAATTTTAGGTGTTTTCGAGTTCTCAATAATTTGTAATGTAATAATAATATTCTTTAATCATACACTGTCTTATGATCTAATTATTATACATTGGACATTTATTACGATATTCGTCCTTATAATTATTATTGTTGATAGATAATTTTAAAAAGTTGGTCTAAGAGTGAAAAGAATATGTAATAATTTATTATTTTTATATTTTACTCTATAAGTTATCAATTGCATTATCTAATTGTTGGATAATAAAAAAGCATTATAGATTTTGTACAAATTACTTTAAAAATGTATTTATTCAAAGACAACTGAAGTGTTTTTATAATATGTTAAAGGGAAATTTTATCGAAACATAAATTATATAGGTAGTATATATTTAAATAAATAACAAAATGACTAAAATATTGATTATTTCTTATTTCCAGACGCCGTCATTCAATATTTGTAACGTTTTCATTTATTAATTTCAAATTATGTGAGTAAGCATTGTCGTCATAACCATTTATTTCTTTCCCAATTTGACAATAAAGATGAATTCACAAATGACACGTGATTAATAAGCCCTGTGAGTTCAGTTGGCAGATATTTGATTGATTGCTTACCATAGCCAGAGGCGTTAGTGGAAGTGATACAACATACAATATATTATCGTGTTGGGTGTTGAGATTTGAAAAAAACTATTTTTTAATGTAAAATGCTGATTTTTAAAATTAGAAAAATTAAATTTTTGGGCGTTTCTAAATTAATAAGGGCTATTAAATAAATGTTAAGGTATTCCGATAACAATAAATTGATATCCAAATAAACTATATTTAACTTTAATTAGCATGTGATATATAAATATTCATATAAAGAATAAACTTAAACTTACGTTTCAATTATAATACAAATATTTCAACAAGAATATTTAAAATCGTTAATTTAAAGTTTTTATCTCGGACAGTCAAATTTAAACTCTGCTTTCTAAAAAAAATATTGTTGATATAGACAGAATATCACAGAATGAGTAAAACTGGTCAAAAAATCTACACGAGGTGGATTTACAATCAAGTTTTATTTAAATAAAAATTCAGTTAATAATTTTTACAATTTTTAATTATTAAAAGTGGATTAAATCTAATTTTATAGTTATTGACTTTTTTTCAAAGGGTTGAATGATTACTATACTTCACTTACGAATAAAATTGCTTAAACTATTAATAACTTCATTAAGTAATTTTATAAAAGAAAGTTTACAAATTTAACAAATTAACAAATTAGAACAATAGTAATATAATAGTTTAAAAAATATAATATATGTTCCAATTAAACAACAACCGAGCATAAATAAAACATTAGACAGAGTTACAGGAAATTGATGAAGCAATATATTGATTTAATTTTGTTTGAATAATTTAAGAGATAATTTCGTCTCTAGTTTAAAAATGTATATATTAATTAGGGAAACGTATTATTTGACCAATGAAATACAATTAGATGATAGAATCCGTTTCAATAATTCATTTATTCTATCAGACATTATTCGGACGCCCACACATAGTTTGAATAAAATGCAAATTTTGAAAGTCTTGAAGAATTCATCTATTCAATTTGTGAATTCATGTTTATTTTATCCCCGAAATGTAAATATGCAAACAATTTCACAAAACGTCTTGAAATAATTTAAAATAAATAACGAATTATAACTATAGATTAAATAATAGTTTTTTTAATATTATACGTGTAGGTAATAATCAAATCTATTTTCTAAGATGTATCGTTATTCTTCTGCGAGTTCTGGTAGATCAGAATCATCTTGTATCCTCTAGCTCAAAGAATTCCATCGAAAAACAATTACATTTCTGCTATATTTATTGATTGGATGCTTTATTGCACACGTATAAACTAAAAATCATTCATGAACTTTTGTTAAATTTGCACTAAAAAATACTGAATCAGTTTATTGAATATTTTATTAATATAATGAAATCATTTTTATAAATAACAATTTTACGATGGATATATAAAACAGAGAATTTTTATACAAATCTTCCTTTATTATTATCATTTTTTAAATCTTTACTAAAGACTCATGCACTCAAAAAATGTTCTTGACACTAAATTACGAAATAAGATCTATTTTAAAACTAATTTGATGCTTACACCCTTCCGGTTGGAAAATTATGTATTTTTTGACAATTATTACAAAACCAGGTGTATAATATTATGCTGTAATCACTCATAATTATGATTTTTTAGTTTTCTGAAAATAGTGAAAAAAAATAATTTTAAAGAAATTTCTTGTGATTTTATAATCTAATTATTTTAAAATAATATTTTTATTTTATGACATCTTCATATTAATAATTTTAGTAAATATATTTAAATACTTTAATAATATTCCATTGTTAAAAATTTTTATTTCTTTTTCAATATTGGAGGTTTTTCTTTAATTAAACAAACTTTCCGATGTTAATTCTGTTTTTAGGAGAATTAAAAATCTTTTTGAAAAGTATGAAAGTGTAAAAATATATAAATACAAAAGAAAATTTAAAAAAAAGTAAGGAACAGAAAAGAATGACAAATGAAAATGAATAAGTAAATTATATATCTTTAATTTATATTAAAAAATACAAATTGTAGTCATTTGAATAATGAAAAGAGCTAAATGGTTCACATTAGTTGAATACTAAAATTACACCTTATGGACATTATCCTTATTGATATTATAACAATAGATATGTAGCTTTCTTTGTATAAGTCAACCCTCCTTATTGCGACTTATCTGGCTATCAATAGTTAATAAATATCCTTTTCTTTGTATTTAAGATAAAAAATGTGAAGAAAAGATTAATCGAGTACATTAGCTTAATAGCAATGTTGCACTTATTCACAGAATTCATATGAAAATTATACAATGACCGTGAAGTAATCTTCAATAAAAAAAATACAAAAATTCGCTAATGTATACTCACATATAGTTCCCATTTCATAACTGATTTGTGGTTGACAATTTATTCTCTAAGTAAAATTAGATTTTAAAAGTTATACGAAGACGTCATTGCATCGTTTAAAAATATTGCAATTTTTTATTGATATATTTAAAACTAGTTATTATTTTTTTATTTTTAACATGGTAGCTAGTCTATAGTAAAATTGTTAAATATGATTATCGATTATAAATATTTTTAAATAATTCCCTATCAGTATGAAACAAATTTCAGTAATGGGAGGTTAACATTTTCAAATATATTTAAATCAAATTTAAAAAATTTAAAATTAAATTTAAATTAAATAAATTTTTTAAAACGCTTTTAAATAAAAACTCTAATTAATTTATTAATTTATATCAAAACTCTAATTAATTTATATCAAAACTCTAATTAATTCAAAGAAAGATTCTCAGTGATCAATTCTAAAAATATCCACTGACTGAACTGATTAATCAATTTAAAATAGCTAAAAACAAAGACATCATTAAAGTGGTCAACTACAATTACAGAACTAGTCTTTAGTAATTCTAATGCATTCAACCTCAATATAAATTAAAATTGATTTGTTCTTTATAGAGAAGAATCCTTTTTACGTTCCTCCATTAAATTGTCAGTAAGACAGATTATTATAAAGTAAAAGTTAAATTCAATTGCAAAACTTAAATTTTTGATAAACGTTTCTTAAATCTTATTTTTAAATGTTTTATAAAGTTGGTAATTAAATCTTCCAAAAGTGTATGAGCACATAATTATTTACACAATAGCAATAAAAAAGTCGAGTCTGTTGAGACTTTAAAACTGCCAATAAATTGTTATGATTTATAAGATTAATGACTTACTTACATATAACGATTGTAAGATTTATTTGAACACATTGTTTAATCATTGTACCAAATCATTTTTAAAATATCAATCTATATATAACAGGTAAAATACAATAAATGTAAAATATAAAAAAACTTTTGTGTACAATTAATCGCTTAAACTACAATTTAATTTAAAACAATCAAAGATTAACTTACGACATTTCGACAATAAGTCTTTGTGGGTCTAAAACCGAAGTTTTATTGTGCAAACATCATTTTTAAATTAAATTTTATTATTTTTTTAAAATTAAATATTATTATTTTTTCACAATTCGAATAAAATCCAAACTATTCAATCATTATTAGCAAATATTATTCAAAAATAAAGACAAATATTTTTGTAAATGCAATTTAGAGTTTTAATTTCAGATTTTAGAAGTGAATACTGTGTTGGCCTTGTTGACATAAATCAATACTTGACCCCTATATTATTGTTCGTGTTATAATTTATAGAAAACTATCCTCTCAAACTGTTCAAAAACAACTATGACTACTCCAATAATATTGCTGCAAAAAAGAATTGCCAGGAGTTTAGGGTTCTTGTTTCTGATTGGTTAATACTGTGCTACATCACTATCTAGAAAATGAAACTGTTCCTAAGATATATACGAAGCCCACAACAGCGCAGTACACTAAAAAATTCCCACCAAAGCGTAACTTTATAATATCAGCTGTTTCGAATAAGATGGCCAAAGAAATATCTGAACTCTCCAAATTGTGCAATGAAACAAACGATAACTTGGAGCTTTGCAAGTTCAAAACAAGCCTGGCCAAACCAGAATTCATTTCGAATTTTAAATGGTTATGTAATACTTCAGACGCGCATCCGATCTGTAATGACTTTGAGGAACTCAAGACACTCCCTAATCGTCCAGTCGAACAGATAATAAGCGTCTACATCATCCCTAGTCTTTGCGTACTCGGGTTAATCTTCAACGTTGTCACCATTGGAATCATCTGCAAGAAGCGACTCTGGAACTCAACAAGTCTTTATCTAACATCTCTGGGTATTGTTGACCTTCTTGGTCTTATCTGTATCTGCTTCGTAAGTAGAGCAATGTGCCGACTATTGAGACTCGACGAAGTGTCCGGGCAAAGAATACTCAATCACTATGTGCAGATTCTGATCCAGATCATCATTTTCTCGTCAAATTGGCTTACTGTGGTTCTGGCAGTGGAGCGCTATGTGGCGATTTGCCACCCTGTGATTGCTAAGATCATTTATAGCAAGACTCGCGCTCGTATCATAGTAGTCCTCGTTTGCTTATTTTCCACGTTGATCCATCTGCCCCAGTTCTTCACCTACTCCACAAGTTCCAAATTAAGGTTGACCTCACTGGGCGAAAGTAAAATTTACAAAAACTTTCACATCTGGTTTGTTCAATTATTTCTATTCCTTGTCATTCCAACGATTATTCTAGCTGGGGTCAATGTTCGCCTGATCATTGAGGTCCGAAGATCCACAGAATTTATTCGCAAGCAGTCTGGCATCTATCTCTCCGTTGCCACGCAACGAACCCTCTCCCGAGAGCAAACCAAGATCGCGACGATGCTAATTGGACTCATATTCGTCTTTTTCTTCTTCCAACTTCCGATAATTGTTTTCATCATTTTGTCCATGCTATTTCCAAGCATGAATCCTGAACATTTGCAGACTTTGAAGATGGTCACATCGCTTATTTACGTTATCAAAAGTGATGTTAACTTTGTGTTCTACTGTTGGCTCTGTGACCGATTCCTGTGCACTGTCAAGAACCTGGTGTGCATGAATTGTGTTTATTATCTTCCATTTCTGCGGAGAAAACAGATGATGAGGAACCCTCACATAAACATGTCGCACACCCGAAGTTCCCGATTGTCCCACAATGGCTCCAACTCCTACATTCGCTGTCCGGCAGCTGGCCGGGAAACCACCACTGTCTAAAGACATTGAGTTTAAATTAAATTTTTTAGTTATTGAGAAGAATTTGTCTGTAAATGTCTAGCCTGACTGCATTAAATCTTATTTCGATGTCACACACATTCTGATGCGAATTAAATCGTTTAAGAAGATTCATTTGTTTGAATTGCATTTTTTAATTGTTGTGTATCATATTATTTACTTAAAACACCAGTCTAAACAGCTCAAGTTGAGCAAACTAATCACGATGTAATCTAATTAATATTTTTTAAATGTCGTCAACTGTCATGGAAATAATGTATTTCTTACAAAGAACAATTGTCATTAAATGTATCATAACATTCTATCATTGATTGTATGTTGTTATATATTTAAGGTCTGATACAAAGACTATCAAAGATTATCATTCGATGTCCATAACTGTTTTTACTGATATAATTAAATGGTTCGCTCTAAAGTTACTAAAGTAATTACATCATCAAGTACATATCATTTGTCATCATTAGTTTTATGTATATACAAATAAATTATATAACTCATTATAAATGTATATTATTTGTCCTCATTGTTATATTTTATGTTAATAAAACGTATTGATATTAACTTAGTATGTCAAACATTCCAGTTTATATCATCGCTATTTTTGTCAGAGTAAAGAAACTGCAGTGTACACCTCATCCAATTTACAGATATCATATTATTTTATTATCAATGTATGTATTGCATTATTATATGTATATATATTGTGGACTCTCCCATTTGAAATAATTCATGGTTTAAATGTAAACACATAAATTGTGATCCATAAATTGTTGTGATGTTAATGAAAAATTCGATCTGTATTGTTCAAGTTAATAAAAATTTCGATCATTAATGTAATACATCTTATATTTTGATTGAATACAATAAAATGTTGTTGAAATAAGTTTTTCTCATAGATAATTATTGTATATTATATATAGAACTAGATTGGACGTCTAAAATATTTCTATACTAAAGTATGTTGCATCGCGTGTATGGCAAATCCAGAGTTGTGATTGGTTAAATAATTTG
>JAUZNC010031158.1:123-20646 GCA_034780395.1 Vannuccia rotundouncinata | reverse complement strand
GTTTGAAGCTCGTTGAATGAAGTTTGCTGTTTGTTGTTTGAAGCTCGTTGAATGAAGTTTACTGTTTGTTGTTTGAAGCTCGTTGAATGAAGTTTACTGTTTGTTGTTTGAAGCTCGTTGAATGAAGTTTTATGTTTGTTGTTCATTGTATAAAATTTAATGTTTTTTGTATGATGTTTGTTTTATGATGTTTTTTTGTTTCAAGTTCGTTGTCTATGACGTTTGCTCTTTAATGTTCGTTGTATGTTTGCTGTTGGGCTTATGAAATTTAAAGTTTATTGTTAATTAGTTTTTATAGTTATTTTTTATGTTTTTAGTTATTCAATATTTTTATTTACCGATAAATCAAATTTTAAAAATATCAATCAATAACGATCAATACTATATATAAATGTAGTTCCTATTGATTTTGTAGCTGTATGGCTATAATGTTGCTTTTAGAATATTTGAACTCGGCTAATTGATTTCAATTTAATTATTTCCAG
Source organism: Vannuccia rotundouncinata (assembly GCA_034780395.1). Taxonomy (NCBI): domain Eukaryota; kingdom Metazoa; phylum Platyhelminthes; order Proseriata; family Coelogynoporidae; genus Vannuccia; species Vannuccia rotundouncinata. The sequence goes on along the minus strand of JAUZNC010031158.1, from coordinate 20,161 downwards.
TTGTTTTATATCATGTTTGATACCCAAATGTATGCTGTAAGCGTCCAGATGTTCAAGCGTCCTGCACCGACTACAGAACCGCCCATGTTCATGGTTGATCTACACATTCAAAACTGAAATGTTTTCAATATTTTATTATACTGTTTGTATAAAAAGTATTTTGAAAATCATACATCGCATTAAAAATTTGTTTGATTGATAAATGTGTTTTTATGTCAATATTTTTTTAATTCTACCTATCCAACGGACACTCCCTTTTTTATTGTCACAAAAATTATAATTCTTTCAACCTCCCCTCTAACATTTCTGTTGTTCTGGCAACTTTATCTCAGTATTGTGAGGGTGATGCAAATGCATCAGCCAATAATTATATTGTAACTTATAACTACTTTATGTTTTAGCTCACGGACATATACTACATGTAGTTAAAAAACAATAATTGTTATTAAAATGTTACTGCACAGAGGTGATTGAGGGCACAGAGGTGATTGCACTGATGGCAACTTCGACGAACTATAGTCTTCTAGTGGAACATATCACACATCGTCTTAGTCAATGTGCACCTTAATTGTCTCCTATTTGCTTTTGTTTCACTGCAGCTGATTCTCTCAGCTTCCTAATTTGGTCAACCTAAGCGACGAAGATGATATAGATTTGAATAGCTGCTCGAGAAAAATTATAGTTGTTTTGGTGGTTATTTGAATGTTTTATCCATAAGCCGCGCGCAGTATCCAATTAGATATAAACAAATATCTTATATAATATTGTTATCCGATTGTCGCAAACATAATTTGTGCATGTTGAATCCCTTTGGCAATGGTATAAACAGATACTTTATTGAAATTATAATCCGAAATCATAGTATAGGATTTTTTTTGGGATCTTCTAATGCTTCATTAAATGATTGATGTTTAGTTGATAGAACAATAACATTTTCCCAATATTGTGTACATATGAGTCATATCGTTGTGAAATCCGAAACGCAGCTGTATATAGTTTACGTGCGCGATATTCCCGCATTGTATGCGGAATGTGTTTTATCGGCTAATGAAGCGTTTCATTATTATTCTATTATTACTTTATATAAGGCAATATATGTTGATTTGTGTATGCGATAAATTTGCATATCGGGCGGCATAATACACGTAGATACGCCTCAATTACCTAATTAAAACTTGGGTATGATATATTGCTTTGAACTTTTATTAAAATTATTTCCGAAGTACAAAACTAAAAAGTTATGTAATATGGGACTCAAATATGTTACAATGAAAAGGCTAAGAAATAAAGTTTTCATTAAACGATTTTGTAGATAACAGTACACTGCAGATATCTATAATCTTCCATTTAATAATAAATAAAATTTAGAAATTAATTTTAACATCAAACACTAGAGTAAGTTTTACTACTAATTATAATTGTAGGCAGGGAAGATAAATAAAACTAATAAAGTCACATAAATAAAAATAATTTTCTTTGATATTGCACTTTCCATGCACGTCAAAGTGTTCGAACATCCCTTTCCTTTGATTGCAGGTAACAGAGTCCGTGGGTGTATCAAACCTTCAAATTTATATGAAATACATTCTAATTTAAATAAAACTTTTAAATAAACATTTATTTTCTTTATCATGATAGCGTAAACAGCGCACACTTTTTATGTTTTAATTTAGAACATATCTCCCACAAAAGAAAAACGTTAATTAGAATACACACGCGTGAAAGATAAAAACTCATACATTATGATGAAAAGAAAAACCGGAAAATAAAAAAAAGTATACATTATTACAGATATACACATATATTTTGATTAAAAAATTTTTCTTTTAATTTAAGAAATAATATTTTTACAAAAAGCAAAAGTAAAAATATAGATACAATCGTCAAAATAATTTTTATCTTAAAGAACTATTGTGTAAAAATAGATGATTCAAGTGTGAATATTGCGAAATCGTCAGTATTGCACTTGATAGATATTGTGTATTGTTCAAATGGTAGAAACAAATATAAATAAATGAATTTTCAATTGAAGCATAGTCTAACCTTTCTATATACCTAATATAATCTTTCTGTGCATATATTATATGGTATGAAGTCTGTCAACATGTTAAATTATAAATGAAAACACTGACAATAAATGACGGAAATGAAACAATTCAAATAAAATTGTAGATATAAAGATACATTAACTGCATATTTTGCGTAACATATCAAAACTTTAAATGATATTTTAATTATAAAAAATATAGAATTTATAATGTTGATTAAAAAAGATCTTTTTTAGAATATGGACAACACTCACATAGCCGTAATATTTAATAATTTGACAAACATCGTATATAAAACTCATAGAGTAGTAATATGACACATTTTAAATCTTATAAATAGAATTAATTCTTAATATCACCGTTTCTATTAAGTCAGAACTAATTCGATTTGAGTCTAATTAGCTACTGACAGCTCTACTTTTAGAATTATTCAAAGGCAATCGAAAGAACTGCTGATATTAAAGATACAAACTGTCGCATTGTAAATGCAGTAAAAAAAATATCGAATTAGATATTTCTCTAAATAATTTAACATCTCATCCGCCTTGTCAGAATTCAGTTTCAACTTTATTTTAATTTTAGTAAATAATGAGACATTATAAGTGCTGTTTGAAGGAATTTCAATCTAAAATTTGAAATAATTAAATATACATTCGGTTGTTAAATACTTGAAATTAAAAATCGGTCTGATAATTACATTCTTTTAAACAAAGTCGCCAGACGAAAGAAAGCACTTGAAGTTAATATTCAGACTAAATTTAGCTCAATAGAATAATTATTATAAAGAAATTCGAACATTTTTGAACAATTTTTCATACGTGATTGCGTTACATTAATGTCACCTATTTAAATATATCTAAATAAATTATCACGCTGTTTTTGAGTTGATAAATCATAACTATTTGAATAAGGTCGCTAATGGAGACAATAAAAGGACTACAGAAACCAAAAGTAGTGTGTTAATTTTTTTAGAAAGTGGAGATAATAGACATTAAATTATTTCAAAAGTGTAAAGATAGCTAGAAAATCGTTTTCATTAAATCAAGTTGCGTAGTGACATCAGTTCATTGACGAAGGTCTTCCAACATACTCACGTTTTCCTCTTCACCAATAAAGACATCGTTGGGGTAGGAAATGACAAAAGATGTGGTAGACTGACTCATATCTTCAATGAGGGGTCTTCCGATGTTACCCTGAAAACTATTCTGATATTGTTGACTACTCTCATTGTTCTCAATGAAGGAAATTCCAGCTGGGAGGGTGTCCTCAGGAGTGGGTGGTTCTTCCTGTTCGTCTTCGATGGAGGAGCAGATGGGAGAACCGATAGGAGAGAACTCCGGAGAGGCCAGGAGACGAGGGGGGCTGTAGAAAAGTGACGTAAGAGAATCATGACAGGTGGTGTAAAAGGATCATGACAGGTGATGTAAGAGGATCATGACAGGTGGTGTAAGAGGATCATGACAGGTGATGTAAGAGGATCATGACAGGTGGTGTAAGAGGATCATGACAGGTGATGTAAGAGGATCATGAGAGGTGATGTAAGAGGATCATGACAGGTGATGTAAGAGGATCATGACAGGTGATGTAAGAGGATCATGACAGGTGATGTAAGAGGATCATGAGAGGTGATGTAAGAGGAACATGACAGGTGGTGTAAGAGGATCATGAGAGGTGATGTAAGAGGAACATGACAGGTGATGTAAGAGGATCATGACCGGTGGTGTAAGAGGATCCTGACAGGTTATGTAAGAGGATCATGACAGGTGATGTAAGAGGATCATGAGAGGTGATGTAAGAGGATCATGACAGGTGATGTAAGAGGATCATTACAGGGGATGTAAGAGGAACATGACAGGTGGTGTAAGAGGAACATGACAGGTGATGTAAGAGGATCATGACAGGTGGTGTAAGAGGATCATTACAGGTGGTGTAAGAGGATCATGAGAGGTGATGTAAGAGGATCATGAGAGGATCATGAGAGGTGGTGTAAGAGGAACATGACAGGTGATGTAAGAGGATCATGACAGGTGGTGTAAGAGGATCATTACAGGGGATGTAAGAGGATCATGAGAGGTGATGTAAGAGGATCATGACAGTTGATGTAAGAGGATCATTACAGGTGGTGTAAGAGGATCATGAGAGGTGATGTAAGAGGATCATGACAGTTGATGTAAGAGGATCATTACAGGGGATGTAAGAGGAACATGACAGGTGATGTAAGAGGATCATGACAGGTGGTGTAAGAGGATCATTACAGGTGATGTAAGAGGATCATTACAGGTGATGTAAAATAACGTATTAAATTATCTATAGGTTTTGAAACGTGTACAACGTGGGTTAATTCAACAAAAACAAATTCTGCTTGTGTTGTTTCATGTAGGAATTGCATTGATGTATCTTTGTATTTATATGTTGGAATTAAGTGTATTAATGGAAATTAAAAAGTCTTAATATTCTATAATATAGACATGTGGTTGTAAACGTAGCCTAATATATACTGTATACTTGTATTACACAATAATAACAAATAGAAAATTCGACATTCGTAGTGTTGGTAGAAATATTATTTACAATGTTTTATCTGTATAACAAAAAAACTATATGCATTACTATAAAAAATTGCCCATTAATAAAACATACATCCATACAAAAAAAGCATTTTCATTTAAGAATAAATAAAACATTTTTTATGTATAATGAGATGTTTGAAATGAAAAGAAAGAACTCTAGGATCAAATTAACAGGTGTTGGAGGCCGCTTGCTAGAATGAAAAGGCCCTCACCGATTAACTCCATGAAGAGCGAATGAGCAAGCCCCATCCGGCGGTGAAAAGGGGTAACTGGTACCAGGACTCAGCCTGCCATCGACACACGGGGAGCTCGGGGTGAAGTCGAAGCAGAAGCTGGGTGCGAACGGGCTGCGAGGGGCCGCTAGCCCGTCTTCATCCAGTCCTTCCTCAGTGCACTGTTCCAGAGAGATATCGCCGAGGGGGACTCCGAATATTCCCCCAGCGTTCCTGGAGTTGTCCGCAGACATATCGGCTCTGTTCAATCGATATATTTAATTCGATTATCGGACGACAAATTCTTAAAACAACCGCTCGACTTTCCAGTAAAGTGTACCGCGGAAAAAAATATTTTGTAATTAAACATTTTGAAAGAGAATATTTTGAATTACTTGGTAGACATGAAACGTACACATCTAATCAATGTAATTAAAACAAAACTATCAGCTGTCTACCCATTTTACACATTTAATCGGTTATTTAAAAAAATAGCCTGGTTGTCATGGTGAACAGAATATAATCCGAACTAACTCGTTGATCGGGACAGTGACGTCAGACAATGTATTTAATTAATTAATTACCGGAAAATGAAACGTTTACAAGCCTAATTAAATATAATTTGAATAAAGCCAACCTTACTGAGTAATATTTAAATAATTTCAAAAGGGGCAAAATGCATTCAATGTATTACTTTTCAGGTAATCCATCAGTCTGTTTTGACTAAAAATGTACAATTTACTCACGAGTTGTCATTGATAACATCGAGTGGTTCAACAAAAAGACTTCGACGTGAATAGCAGCCGAGGTTGCTCGACTCTCGACAGGCCATGCAGAGGAAAAGGCCGGCATGAGGATAGGGTTCCCCTCGAATAGCCAAGCACTCACACAGAAGGGGCTCTTCGGAGCTAGAACTCGGCGCACCTAAGTCGTCCCCGCTCGCATTAGTGAGTGACGCCAATAAGGATACCAGATCGAAGTCTGGGGGAAGCGAGATGGCTGTTTGTTGTTCCACTGCATAAAGTACACAAGTTTCACTTATGAAAGTTGAAGAAGGTTAAAATAAATAAAAATCGATCTGTATGTTTTGTAATTAAACTTTCCATACAGTGATATCATTGTTAAACATACGTGAATTAAAAAAACTATGATTATTATTACGAATATATATTTTTAAAAACAAAACAAAATGGTTTTATATTTAATAAGACATTATACTACTAGCAGTAGTATAAATAAAATTATAAATTACCATCGGCCATCATGACTGCCTTATTCTTTTTTCTTCCATTGCGACCTTTTGGTGTGTGATCTGCAAAGAACCACCGATCACTGTTGATCCACATAAATTATGAGAAACTACAACAGTATGGTCATCACAACCAATATACCATCATTTTTATTTCCATTATTAGTGCGTGAATATCGGGGTGTTTGATTGGAGTGGTGCTTGCCTTCATGAAGACTGGGACTGGGTGCAATCACATTGGACTGGAAGAAACTGTCGATGTGCGACTGGGCGATCTCATCGTACTGAAGGATTATGATGAGAGGACAATTGGGTGTCAACATAGTATTCATATAAGAATTACTATTTCAGAGTTGCTATTTTATATTACTAATATATACTTCAGTAAATGGTGTCTGAATTAAGCTGTTATCTGAGAAATTGTAGGAGCACTCACATTCTAAATTAAGAATATTTTCTGCCAATGGTGGGTTATCAGCGAAGCATTATAATAGCAAGTCAAAACGTTTACATGAAGGTGCATTGCTGCTTTACTCTGAACTACAGAAAAAAGGTAATGCCAACAAGAGTACAAAGGTTCAACTTACATGATGAAATTGAAATGTACGAAAAAACTTCATAATTTGAAGACTTTAATAAATCCGTCGAAACTAAACTTGGTCAAATCCTCGTTTGTAGAATTTCGTTAATTATTTATTAACGAGTAGAGTTTAGAAAAAGATAACATTTCAATAAATTCCTAAAACCATAGTTGATTAACACTCTAAATTCGAACAGTCAATAATAAATGAGTAGCTCTGGTTGTATGCAGTATTTTTATTTATTTAATATGAGTCAAGGACAAACTCATTTCCAAGATGTCATTTTAATTTATAACCACAACAAAATAACTTACATGATCATTGATGTGATCTTGCAACTTGAACTGTCCCACTGGATTATCGTCAATATCCTCGGGGAAGAGGTCCCCTCTGATATCGGGAGAAAGATCTCCGTTGGGTCTCGGGGCCGACTCCACGCCCTCCTCAGTCTGGGAGAAGAGTCCTGGACTACAGACTGTGAAGTCGGTGAGGCCTTTGAGAAACTGGCGGTGGAAGGGGTTGTAGACATAGCCTCCAGAAGGCGTGGCTACACGGAATATCGGCGTGCCTTTGAGAGGTCCTGGAGTAGAGATACCAATCGGGTGTGCCTTGGTGGGTGTTGACATGACACTAGTCATGCGAGAAGAGATGAGTAGTTTTGTTTGTGTATAAAAAGAATTTATTAGTGTTTAAATTAGTACAATGTTCCATTAGTTCACTAACTTACGGAGAATAAGTCTTCGAATCATCATAATGCTGCATAGTGTAGTCTGAAGAATATTATTTAATAAGTTTCTTTATCTTGTGTAAATACATGTATATCATAATAGAGTTAATAATCACTATTTTATATAAAAATATAACACTACAAATTATTAATACGTTAAAAAGTTATTTTTTTTAAATTAACTTATCTAATATATTAGTGTAAGAAATTTAAAATTACAAAAAATTAACATAACAAAAAATATAAATAATATAGGGTTATAATTCAAGGGATATATGTACATTATTGAAAAATTAAATGGTTTTCAATGGTTCTCAAAGGATAGTGGGAACCCTGACTATGTGCATATAAATAAATTCTATTACATGTTGTTTTGAGATAAAGAAATGGATTAACAAATTGTCCCCTCCCCCTTCTTATTGTGTAAACTAGCGCCTGTATTGTTTTATTAAATTAGCAGCAGTTAAAAACATTACAAATAGTCACAATGCCATTCTACAATGAAATTGGAAAAGACATTTATATATATATATATATGACATTTTAAATACAAATTGATATATATAGGCTGATCCGCAAAAAATGTCCTTTTTTATTTAAAATTAAAATAAATTACAAGTACATATTTTACAAAAAATTTACATGAACAAAAATTGTCCAGAGCCTTTTCCAACATACAAATTATAAATATTTGTCATCAATTTCATTCAAAGATCTAATGTTTGCAATCAAATAGTTTAGAGCGTTTTCCATCCTCTGTTTTGTAAACAGTGGCAGCTAGGTTTGCAAAAATGGCTCAATGTCACTCAAGTCAACAAAGCTCATCATACCATAGAGCAAGAAGATATTAGATGTGGAAAAATGTATTTGTCGCACAGATAGATGTATAGGCTAGTTGTTTGTGAAGGGTGATGTTTTTGCTATCCAGAAATGCAGTTGTTTATTGAGACATGGGCATTCAGTTGAATAAGATTAGCATTATTCAAAAGAATTAGAGGAATTTGATTGGCAAAATGGTTAACCATATTGTCCAGGAATCGAATATTGTTGATAACACTGAGGAAATTTTTTATAATAATGATACCCTGCAAGACTAAAGTTAACAATCACCATGTATTTCAGTTCCATGGTCAACCATGTGAAATATCGCCATGTGGGCCAATCCATCCTCCAATAGAATTTCTTTGGACATAATCCAGTAAGTAAAACCATTTCTTGTCAGTTGTAATCCATCCTTTTTAGTGAGACAAGATTCTATTATTGTCAAATAATAGACACATACCCACTGACTGAATAGGAATATTTACTTATATAAATTTTTTTACACCTCCAGAAATAAATAAAGCAGAGATGCAAATAACAATGTATAACACTGTAAATCTGGTAAATAACACTCAGCATTATATAACACTGGGTGTACCACCACTGTGTTATTATTACTTATTTTGTGTTACATTTATTAACCTAGATATGGGTGGGCCTCAAAAGACTAACAAAAATTTTGCAACTACACTGTTATACATAATTTACAAATACAAGAAATAATGTTTCTCTGAAGTCTGAGTCACATTATAAGATCAGTCATGTCCTTTTTACAAACAACTCAGCCCAAAATAACTTAACAGTATATATAATTTATTATTATTATGAGGGGAACAAAAAATATGATAAAGGCAAAACACTTTTTAAAAAATAATATGAATTATATTTTAAACATGAATCAGTTAATAACAGGGTTATTGAAACAAAATTATAAATGCTTCAAAATTGGTTTAAAACTCCCCAATGTAATGTGTTCATCATATAGCTTTAGTGTCCAAAAAAGTTTTACATTTCTAATGTGTTTCTACTTTATATTTATTATTGTCCTCATAACATGGTTTAATTGTCATGGGCTGAGCTGTTGCATTACCCTTTTCCTAATATACAATTTTTTAAAAATAGTGCAGGTACATGAAATAATAGTGCAATACTACAACTTATGACTAGGTCAATACTATCTGAGTAGAAAAATATAAAAAGGTACTTAAAACTAAAATTCAGACTTAATCATAAAAGTAGACTTATAAAAACTATCAATGAATCAACATGAACTCTGAATAAATAATTTAGCAAGAATTTATTTTAAATGCTTCAGTCCTAGACCCTGTACATGCCTATTATCACATAAACTCTAGCCTTAGATTAACTGAAATGATTTTTACTGGTAAACTTCAGTATACTGGATTAAGACAATGTAGGCCCTAGGCAGGGCCCATACAATATACCAAAATATAATAATATCAAATTAAACTTGATACCAGCCACAAGACTGCATTTTATGCAGGCCTACTAGATTTAAAAAAAATGTATGACCATCAAAAAATGCATAAGTGTGTATACATGCATACATACCTAAAATAAGTAAGATAAATGCAGTATTGTAATATCATCTATAATTAAAGACAACTGTAGTACAAATAATAAGAATAATTTGAAATGCCATGTGTACTTATGTATGTTTTACTTGTAAATATTTTGATAAAATCAAGAATTTAACATATTCAAGTTCAACAAATGCAAAAATATGTATATCTTTAACTATAATCTATCTAACAATAAAGGATGATTAATCTTGCTAATTTTTACAAAGACTTCTTTCTTTTGTAATTTCTCCATTTTTTACTTCTTCTTTAAGACATTGTTTTCTTTAAATACCAATTTTCAAAAGACAACTGAACTTTCTGCAATTGTACTCTTGAAATTATTTATTCCTTTATAATTTTTTTTGAGTTTTTAATTTGCTGCAGTAATTTTGTATCTTCTATGTCTTTTGTATGCTGAATATTTTAACTTTTTCCTAATCTTTAATATACAGTAAGATTCACTTATATCAAAGTCTGAAAGTCCAGAAAAAAAGCTCAATATAAATGAATATTTGATATAGACAAACTTTACCTTTTTAATAAGAAAAATCAATTGTTCATGCAGAAATATGTAGTAACAACACACATATAAGGATTTAACTAGGAATTATCCAGTTGATTTCCAGTCAATTATTGTCAGCATAGTTAAGTGTACTAGCGAATTGTATTGCCTTCTCCAAGAGCATTTCACCTGACACAGATATCTTCTTATCATGGGCCAAATGAAAGAAATCCAGCAATGGTCTATCAATTTCTTCTTTTAGTATTGGTCAATTGAATTCCACTTTCATATTGCTTAATTAAGTCATCTGCCTTTTTACAATAAGCTATAGGAGCATAGGGAGTGGTACATTCTTCTGTATAGAAATGTCTGTTTTTCATTCACCAAATCACAATTTTATGATGGCTCTCTGGAACATTCATACTGAGGGCTCAATAAAAGTATTGATTTTTATTCTCTCAAACACCTACTTGCTTAATGAGCCCTCCAGACTATTCCAAGTATAAATTTCTTCTGTATTTTTAAAAATATTTATTTAAATGTATACTTATTATAATAAAAAAAGTAATGTTGATTGTTAATAATCTATTTTCATTACCACACCAGCCTGTATTATATGTCTCTTGTACTCCAGATATTTTAGCCTTTTACTTTCATGACTATAAAATAAATAAGTTTTAAAAAATTATTTCCAAAAGAATCTGACTTGTGAACTTCAGTCATGATTTTGGAGGTATTTAAAAAATATGGAAATTATTTGTGAGCGAAGCGAGCAAATGATTTTAGAGGGGGTCCAAGGGGCGAAGCCCCTTTGTCAGGGGGTAGGGGGGCGAAGCCTCCCGATTTTTTTTGCAATATCAATGAAAAAATATTGAAATATGTACGATCTTGTGAACTTATTGCAGGTGACAACAACCATATTTTAGCAAACCAATAATGCCTACATAAACAAGTTAGTGAACAACAAATATAAATCACTATATAACATGTGTTTGTATAAAGATACTGAACAACAAATATTATTAGAAATATATATTGATAATAAGTAAAAACAATGATAAGTTCAATACATAAAAGATTTTTAAATTTTGATAACCCTCACCCCCCATGACATTGAATTTTATTACAGTTTTGGATGATTCTGAAAAACGATTCATTTGACCTCAAAAAATATGGAAAAAAACCATGCCTGGAACTTAGTGCCTGGGAAAATAATATTTTAAAATTAATTGACCTGTCACAAAAGCCACTATATCTATATTTTTAAATAGGAATATGGAAGACTGCAGAAGATAACTAAAACCAAAGTAAAAACAGGGATTGTGGGGACTATAACCTCACAACTTTTGAAGAGATAAAAAAAGTTGCACACCCTTGAACAGGTCCCTCAAAAATATGAAGATATTCTTAAATGGGCAACTTCTTTGCAGGCATTGGATGCAGGGATATGCACAGACATCCCTGACAGGCTAATTATGGTAGTTGCATCTTTGAAACTGCTATTGATTTATTTGGCAGATGAATACAGACATATCCAACCAGGAACAATTTTTGTTGTGCCTTTGCTGGGTCAATGAGTCACTAATTTCTAATGAAGATTTTCTGGGCTCATCTTAGCAGTAAATGCCACAGAAAAAAAGTAATTGGTACATGGTTAAACTGATATGTTTATTACTCATAAAACGCATGGACCACCATAATTTTTTTGAAATATATAGAAAACACCCCAACAGTAAAAGTCATTTAACAACTAAGAAATCAATGATACTTTTTTATTTAACAAAAATTTTAATTTGTAAAATCGTTACTTTTGTAATAGGACGGAGTTCACAAGATTTAATAACTCAGAAAATAAACAAATATCAACCGATGAGCGTCAAATTTTTCACTTAAATAAATGCTTCAATTCGAAATATATTTCTTTAATAAAAATCATTAATTTAAAGAATACTGTTATTATTTTTGATATAAATAAATTGTTTCGGGTACTTATTTGAAACATTTCGTTTAATAAGTAAGTATTTGTTTATATAGTATTTTCAAAAATACACCCGTGATCGATACTACCTTAAATCCAGATGAATGAAAGTTCCTAAAAACCCTTTTCATATAGTGAATCAAGAGGCAAGCTTTATTTTATTTTGAACATATTTAACAATGCAACACGTCTGCAAGTAGGTCTGTAACAGGCCATTCACAAATAACTTTACGCAAAAAAACAAAGATTTTAAAGACCCCCTTACCTCACCAAACACCTCCTGCATAATAATGTTACGCACTGTTAGACACCGATCCTGCAGCTTCCACAACACCATTATAATTTTCGTTAATTCAGTCATTTGGGGTCGTTCAAGTATTACGTAACGCAAGGGGGTGAGTGTGTGTTTAGGCCAGTGTTACTGTGCGTTACGGGAGGGTGGGGGTGGGGGTGTGTAAGGCAATCAACATTTTTGGGGTTAGTTTCAGAGTCGAAAGAAGGATGGCCCCACTGAGTCGACAGTTGGCAGGTCTTGTTCTACCACATGATCACTTCGGCTCCCATCCGGACAATAGTTTGAAGACGGTGGAGGAAGAGTTGGAGCGAAATAATTTCGAATATGCGGGTAAAGTGCTTGGGGAAATATGGAGCCAAATCAGCATAGATGAACATCCTGTTGTTGTAGCGAAATACATAGAAAATGAAAATGAAGAGAATCTGCGATCAGTGTCACCACAGTGGAGAAAGAAACACGTTCGAGAAAGCCAATACATGCTCCAGATTTCAAAATGCACGGACTTGGCCTGTTGTTCAGCTCTCCGAAGTTCATATTTTAACTTAATCAATGATCGATTTCTTCCCGGCCCTTTGCCTCTGAAGCAAACCAAACACGACGGGCTTAGGGTGGAACTCTTTGCTGATGATGAAACGTCCTATCCGTCGTTGTTTGTTCGTCCCTCTCTTGTCCCATCACTTCTTCCGAAATCAGCGCTACAATATTCCTGTTTGCCATATGACTATGTTTGTCCTTTGATTCACCAATTGCTGTCCCAACGTATTTGTAAGAAATGCCATATTTACCACGCCAGCGTGAAATCATTGGTCAACCACAAGAAGGTGTGTACGCCTATGTCTGCGAATGTCGAAAACACGATTCGACCAGTAAGGATTGCTGCTAGATGACTGTGTGAACTAATGTGTGTCTGTTGAGTGATGGAGAGCAGGTGTTTGAATGGTGCGATGAGGAACATATGTGTGCATGGATGGACTATCGGAGCCACCAGTGGTCACCATAGAATGTGGCACAGCCGTGGTGAAAAGAGTTGATGTCCAGTTTTTCGATGGGGAATAACTTTCTAATTATTTTGGTGTTTTTGGGCCTATCATGTTCTCTTTTCATAGATGCTGCACCCCTTGACAGTACTAATGTATATTAAGTGTAAAATATCTAATGTAAAAAACATAGACCTATCCAATATTCTATCTATTGTTAGTCTGTATGTATTTTTTTTTGATTCCCATTCTATATTGAATTAGTATTGTTTTTAGTACTGTATTTACTTCATACATAAATATTAAATGATAAAATCTAAGTTTTTAATTATTTGCAATTAATATGTATGTACCTATACCGACTCGTACTTATATACTAACATTTCTACTACTACTACTATGTTGCTTTTCAGTACCTTACAACAAATACAGTACGTACTATTACTATATTGTTTGATTACGCAGTTTAATATTTAATATTTTTACTAATGTTTAAAACTTAATAGGCATACAGTACTGTACAAAAACAAATGCAGCAAACGCACCTCTCCAATTACGCTCTAACAAACTGCAGTAGTATAAATTCATACACTAACCTACCCTGGGGGTGATATTTTGGATTGCGTTACGTAACGCAAGGGGTGGGTGTTTGGAATAGCGTTACGGGGGGGGGGGTGGGGGTGTCTAAAAAGGGGAAAATTTGCGTTACGTAATACTTGAACGACCTTTTTTCCGGAAAAAATTATTAATGAATCAGTATAGAATTTTTAATATATTTTATGTATTTTTTATTCTACTTATCTATGGATTAATGTTTCAATTTAAAAAATATATATAACTGCATGTATCTTATACGTCCGAATAAAAGTTTGATAAACATTAAATAAACGAATACTATTTCTATTAATAAGTTAATTGTACAGAAAATAAAAAGTGTACAAAAAATATTTTCCTTTTACGGTTTTACTTTTCATGTACGGGCAAACAGGAAAGCAAATTAGTGAGCGTTCGCAATCCCCCCCCCCCTCCCTACACACACAAATTCTAGCGCCTCTCTTGAGAATGAATTTACACTAGATAAAATAAGATATTTTAAGATATTTATTGAGAATGGATTTTCCGCTAACTTTGAAGTCTCCCCAACTTTTAAAACGGTGCGCGGTTCCTTCAAAGTTTTCAATACGATATATGACTGGAAAAGTGTAAATATGTTTGAATTATAGAAAAAAAGATTTTACAAAAAAATGGCTAAATATCCTGACCAAATAGAGTTAATGAGAGTATGATCCCGACTATATAATTTAGACCACATACTAGATCCAGACTTTTATTTTCAGATTGATTTTAACTATAAATACATTTCTAAAATACACCTTAAGTTGTTAAAACTGTAGATCACAAATATATTACTAAATTAGCTGTACTACAGTAGATACCTAATTAAAGTACCTGTAAACCTAGATTTAAATAAACTAGACTGGATTAGCTCGATAACAAATCGACATCTCTAATTTTTACTAATACATTTCATTATTTTTTACCTAAGTGTAAAAAATGTATCTCTTATCTTAATAAATTTATTCCTTTTTTTAAAAAACTGTAAACTGTTCAACAAATACTTCTATTATATTAGATATTTGTCATGATCAATAAGTCGATTATTTGAATTAAGTACTCACACATTCTTCTCAGGTATAGATTGTTTCGTTACATATATATATCATTATTTTTAATTCTAGATACGAATAAAATGATACTACTCATATGTGAAATAGTAACAATATAAAATGTGTACTTTTTGAAGAAAATTTAGACCTCTGCATAGACATTACACTAACTACAATTAGATCTGCAATCTAAAATTAAATGTTTAGATGGTGTCTAATTAGCAAATAACTTTAAATAGATCGACAAAATTGAAGTAATCTGCCTAAATCTTAACTAATCAAAATAAAGTTTTTCGACTAACACGCGATCTAAAATTTTTATATGCATTTATTTTCGATTGCAAATCTAGTTAAAATATAGCTATATAACGTCTATGGACGCTGTAAGCTGAAGGTATATATCATTTAAATATACATTATAAAATTAACAAAAGCGGCAAGTCTGCGCCTACGGTTATTGAAAGCTAACCACCTACTGATTTTCTGGTACTTTTATTTTGTTTAAAATAGGACACGAAGTAACCGTTGAGCTAAGCTTGCCACAATCGATAGAGTTGTTGGAATTACATATAACTGCACAGACGTAAGGTGATAACCCCGTGAGTATTTTCTGCTTAGCATTTTCACTTCAGCATCAATTTACTGTTAACAATTTGGTAACTAATTATGAGCTATTACTGTCTCTAGAAGCAATATTACTGCATACCTTCATAATAATTACCTTGAACGACAAAATATGCCAAATGTCATTATAAATTTTAAAATTAAAGACGCAAAATAAATAAAATTGAACAAAACGATGGATTGTATCCAAAAAATAGGTAGAAGCAACAAAGCAGAACAAAATTTTATATTTTTGTATAAAAAGTATTCTAATAATTTCTACAAACTATAAGTCTCGTAATGAACCAGCTTGATTACCAAAGACAAAACAGAGAGTCCCATCACTCTAGAGGCTCAAACTTAGCTCGCCCACGACTGGTGGTAGTGGGGCGGCTGTCTAGGTCCTTCTGCCACTCCTTTCTCTGCGAATGCCGCTTTTCACGTCTGGTCCTTGGTGCCAACCAGGCCTTGAAGTTGATCTCCTTGGTCTTCTGGAAGTAACGAGCAGTCTCCTCGCGATCGAGCAGGTCTAGGAGTTGAGATTTGACGTTAGCGAGAGTTTGTTGACGCTCCTGTACATCCATTTGAGTCTGAATGCGGAGTTCTCGTTGAGCAGACCACAGTGTGTAGGTCTAAAAGCGAAGGAGGAGGTTCACTTATCTCGTGTGAAACCATAAAATGCAAGTTTAAAGAAATTCCTCTCAAAAGGAAATTCAAATAACGAAACAGTTTGGTAAATGATTATTCTCTAAAAAGCAAGTGGAATATTAAAAAAAAATAAAAGTAAAACAAGACAAACTATTAAGAATTATGAAAGGGATTCAATAATTTCCATATTAACCGAAACCTTTTTCGATGTGATCTAGTAACCAATTGGAATAAAGAATCCACTATTTAATTCAACCAATGAAAATTAAGGCGACAAATAAACTGAGTCGTCAATAAGAGAAACCGACCCAAACTATCAATGTTTTGATTCTAAACTTTGGAATTACAAATGCGAAAACATGGCAGACGTCTGTGTCCCTCTTTATAGACAACTGATAACAGAATCCTTGACCAACATGTAAATGGACCTCACAAACAGCACCTGGATCTCCTGGACCAAACACTCACAGTTTTACGTGGTATGTGAACTCTTCTCCTTCCTGGGTCTTTTCGGAAATGTAGTCTTCCTGGTCTTCATCTGCCGGCACAGAATCGGCAGCCACAAGAGCACCCTTATCATTCGCTGTCAGACTGTCACCGACATCCTAGTATGTCTTATCTCCGCCGGGATCCAGTTAACCGGCTATTTGAGATGGGGCTACTGGACGACCGGGGTGGGCGTGTTCGACATTCTCGTCTGCAATCTGTGGCACAACCTGAGTGTCTTCTATTCCCTAACTGTCATGAGCATCGCCAGCATCGTGCTTACCTCCATTGACAGGTTTCTCGCTCTAATCCACCCCTTCACATATCGCCAGATCAAGTCCAAGAATTGCGGATGCATGCTGGCGGTTCTGGGGGTCTTCAGTTTCCTGTCCAACATTCCTAACTTCATCGAGTTTGAATACAACTGGGTTAATGTCACGTGTGCATGGAAGCACAACAACCCAATCACCAACAACATCTGGTACATCTACTCCATTGTCTGGACTATTGTCATCTACTGCGTGCCCGTGGTCGTTGTTATAACCTTGAACGTTCTAATTATTCGAAATCTCCGAAGAAAGACATCCATCGAGGAGACGCAAGAACAAAAACGAACAGCGTCGCTAAAACTGACGCTGGCGACGACGCTTATTTCGGTGTCGTTCGTTGCCTTCTTTTCCATAGACACGTACATCTACTTTAAGGCGCTCCAGCTGAAGAACGACAAACAGTGGAAGAATTGGATGTCGACATCTAGTTTGATATTCATTGTTGCCAATTCCTCCATTAATCCATTCATCTATGCGCTAATGATCAGATCCTTTCAGAAATTTTTGAAAGGGATCTTTTGCCCATTCCCTCTTTGCCAGAAAAGTTTCAGTCGGAGTTATGACCTACCATCATTGAGATCTCACATCAAAAGTTCATGATTTTAGTGGAACCACATCTTTATAGTGCGATATTCTTCTGTTAAATCATACAACATTCGAAAGATTAACTTATTTTAGAATTTCAATTATTTCTTTCTTGGTACGTATTTCACATCTAGACTATTTGACATCTTATTTCATATTATGATTGATCAGTTTTCCATAAATCTTTTACTACATCTTAAATATTTTGATTCTTATCTGTTTAATTATAGAACAGCGCTATAATAATAGAACTAATCAGAGACAGAATTTAATTAATTTAAAAAAGCTACGAATGATAGATTATTGAAAAGTAAATAGCTTAGAATTCAGAGTTAGTAAAAGTAATCATTTATAGAAAAGCATTAAATATAAGTTCCCGAAGTTTGATGTTAAACCGATATTTTGTATAAATGGCCTGACGACAAAACTTCCACGATGTAAAAACTTCAAGTGTTTCAGAACTTAAACAAATATAAAGAAATTTATCCTCTTGAATATTAATCAACAGAGGCTTTCAAGAATCCAAAATACAAATATATACAATAAAGACAAATTCCAATTCAAACTAAACGGATATGGGAATAAACTCAACCTAATTGTGCCAAACAAGGTTTAGCAATTAACAACAAATAAAACTTAATAAAACAGAGTTTTCCTCGCTGTTTATTTTTTAAAGCATGATGTATCACAAAGAAATCTTTTAAATCAAATACACAAACACACATTGCGTCAGTTTATATTGACATTTAATAAATTTCTGTAATCAATATTATTGGAAAGAATCCTTAAGATTTATCTTCATATAACTGATAACAACATCGAAGCATATACAAGAAGAATTTTCCTATAAAACCTTACTGTGACTCTTTTATATAAACAGAAATATTTATTAATTGGTTTGAGACATTTTTTAGAAACGAAAAAATATTTATAATTGAGTTTTACCCATTACAAATATTCAAACTTTTTAGAGGTACAATATTAACGATATTTATTGAGAACTTGAGGCATGAAGAACAGAAATTATTTCCCCTAAATTATTAATAGAGAAACTAATGAATTTCATTTTAGCAATAGTTCAACTCTGACGTCTAATCTAAGACAAATCTCCCACCTCCTGCACTCTCCGGGTCTCCTCTGTCTCCAAGGCGGCGGTGGTTTCCTCGACGTATCGATCTGTGAGCTGGGAGAGACTGGAGTCTACAACGAGGTCTTGGGAGCGAAGCTGCTCCACTGTTGCCTGCAGTGAAGGAAATATTCTTTACACAATGTAGTCACAATCCTAATGATGTGCTAAAACTATATTGAAAATCAAATCGTCCACAATGGGAAGCTAATTAAGGCCTTTCTAAAAATGGTCTTAGGAGGCTAATTATCTGGACTTGATTAAGTGTCTGCTGTCGACCTGACAGAATCTTCAAAATCAGTGTTGCGACACACTAAACTCAATCTATAGAAAAATAATAAACGACAAGAGTTTTTTTACCAATATTTGAGATGGAGAGATTATTTTTTTTAAATTAAATGAATATGTCTAAATAAAGATCCACTTAAAACAATCAAAAATCAAATTTAAAGTTTATAATAAACAAAACCCAGCCAAATTTGATAATTTATTATAAAAGATCAATATAATATGCAAAATACATTACAAATATTTTACGTAGTATGAAACCATTTTCAAAGGTAGACAAAAAAATATTATTTTAATTATTAATAAATTAGTTAAAAAGGTTGATAATTTTATATTAATTATTGAATTATATAAAATGAAGGGTGTTAACTCATACAATAATAAATCATATAAGCGTAAAATATTTTTTAGAGGAGGTAACTACATCTTTTGAATTATTATTTATCAAGATTCTCTATTATAGCTAGCATTCAATACCTTTTTATAGGTGGTTCTTATTCTGTATCTAAGAGTATTATCATACGAATAATTTAGTTTTAACAACAACAAACATTTAGTTCGTATAAAAGATAATTTAAAAAGATTAATATTAACAAATAACAGCAAGATAAATCTAACCTTTTCCAGTGAGCTCAGTTCTGTGTGAGTTTGTAATAGCTAACTTTGGTGCAGTGAGTTCTGTGTTAGTTTGTAATAGCTAACTTTGGTGCAGTGAGTTCTGTGTTAGTTTGTAATAGCTAACTTTGGTGCAGTGAGTTCTGT
>JAUZNC010031147.1:0-20647 GCA_034780395.1 Vannuccia rotundouncinata | reverse complement strand
CACACCGCTGTTGTCTCCTTCAGCAGTTGCCACACCGCTGGTGTCTCCTTCAGCAGTTGCCACACCGCTGGTGTCTCTTACACTGAAAAACTACAATAGAGAGAATGAATTAGATAAGACTTTTAAATCAATGATACATTGTGTGTTATAAAAATCACTTGATAACGCAATTTATCTGAAATATTGTTTTGTTTTGTGGTTTTCGATATAAATATGCAACAAGTTTAGGTTAAATAATAACAATAGTAATAATAAATCATTTTTATAAAATCAATCAATCAATCAAAAATTGATTTTCAATTAATAAAAACAATCCCAAAATATAACTATAATCCATTCTATCGGTATGGCAAAAAGACTAACAAAACAATCCTTTGCTAGTCTATGCGGTGTGGCATACGAGATACGTAAAGCTGATTATTTTATATTTTGACATTTGTTTCTACCTAACTAACAACAACTAAGAGCGTCAGTGGAAAAAACCTCTAACGTACAATTAAAATGTGTAAAATTTATATCAGGAATACTATACTACAGGATTGAAATATTTAAGAATAAATAATACTTAAAAGTTATTTATAAAAGTTATTTATAAAAGTTATAATTATAAATATGTCGATAATTTGCATCTCTTTTTTGTATTATTGACCATAAATCATTGATGACTGTAGAGCAGGTTTTTGAAATATTGTTTTTTTTTTAGTTTTACAACATCAAAAAATCTAAATTCAGGCAATGAACTAATGACTTTTCATTATGGTCGTATAAAGACAAAATAAAGCAAATTTGATATATTTAAGGTTATCTTTTGTAACTGTTTATGGGTGCAACTAAGCAAAATTTTACTTTATCATCAATTCCAAGAAACGAAGATTACACGCTTTAATTGGTCTCTCTATGACTACCTACTTCTTAGAAAAGAAGAGGAGTACCACATCTGTATTGTTATAAAGTGACAGGAGTCTATTCAATACCAAAACAAAAAATGAATAGTGACAGTTAAAGTGCACGACACATTTTACCTGTTAATCACGTATTCAAAAGTCAACATAAGGAGTTTCAACTTTAAATAACAAATCCATAGTAAATGCTTTAACGTGGAGCATTAAGTGAAGATAAAGTTTTAAAGCAATCTTTACAAAATATGTACCCATATCAAATAAGATCATTAAATTATGTAAACTAATTAAACTTTCTAATAAATAAGTGCACTCTTTTAAAATCAGTTGTAACCCTATTTTCGTAAAATAGAGATATCACAATATGAAACAATATAAAAAGTTTATACATATTATATAATTTTTTTAAATTATACACCACCTTAGGACGAATATCAGTCTGCCAGGTTCTCGAGTATCCTTCGAAGCTAAGTACACCAGAAGATATATATTGTTCTATATATAGTTTTCTTAATTGTTCTTTGTTCAACTTTGTAGGATCACCCATGGATGGAAAATACTTCTTTATCCATTCTATAACTTTGATAAACTTTGTAGAATCATCCATGTATTTAATCCAATGAAACTTTGTAAGATCATGCATGCATGGACAAACAGCAGCACTGCCTTTTAATGGTCTGCAAAAAGAAGGGCAATTCTTAATTATAAAGATAAACTTATATCAAAAGAATAAGCACCAACTTTCTCATTATTTATGTACGTTTCTCATATCACCGTATAAAATCTATCTATAATGGGTACCCTATATCAAATGATTTACCTTTTATCACGAAGAAACTTAAGATTTCATTTTTAAAACATATTTACACACATTCGTAACTTCTGAACGAGTGGGATTGTTTTATGCTTCCCGTTAGTATAATTAATCATACATGAATATTGAAAATGGTTGATTCAAAGAGAAAAATTAATTGCAAACAATTATTCATATAAAACTGAGGTGATAGGTGCAGGAATGATAAATCCTAGAGGGAAATGTCAGTGGAAAAGACATTTAGAAATCTGACATTTAGTACAAAGTCAATTGTTTTCCTTATATTAAAAACAGGTAAATTATCGGTTAGAAAGTACCCGGATAGATGTTGTGTTCGACACATATCGAAAAATATGCCAAAAATAGACTTGAAAACTAATAATTAATTATTTCTATAAAATTAATTGTTTGACTAATTTTGCTTTCAACATGTAAAGAAAATTTAGACGAACAAAATAATGTGCAAAATTTTATTTTGAAATCTTGTTAATACATTTTATTTCTTAAGAATAAACATTTTCATAGAAAAAGGTAAAACTGTTGTATTATTTTTCATATATATTTTTTAAAGTTTGTTTATTTTCTGTAAAATTCAAATTTTAACATAACTTTAAAATTTTTACATAATATATAAATTAATTCTCCAAAACTTTTAAAAATCATATTGTTATATAAAATATTTTTAATTTTCGAGTTATTCACTGGTTGTTCACTGATTGGTCAATCGGATGATGTAATCACGCAATTACAAGATAAAAACTGGGTTGGATTTTTTTGGAAAAATCATAACCGTGTTCTCCATAATTTTTTATATAAAATACATAAAAAAAAAGATTTTCACAATAAATCAAACTAACAAACTAACCACTATTGTTGCATAATGAGCATTTTGGCGGCTATTTTGGAAAATGATAGATAAATCATACAAAGCTGCCGACACCACAATGCTATATCACATGTTTTTTAACTCTAGGCATTAATACCTTCGCAAAAAACTCTATTAGCATTCTCCCCTCAATTTTATACCAATGAACACCTCTTGCTGATGGACTAATTTAGTTATTAATTATTTAATTATTACAAATCTATATAATATTGATTTACACAAAATATAGTAAATATAGTTTAATTGAATAATAGATAAATAAAAAAAGTAAGTTACGAAATTTATGCATAATAAAAGTATTCAATAAGAAATAACTTTAACGAATAACAGTTTTAAAACACCAATTAATTTTTACATATGTGTTTATTATATCAAACTCATTTTTTAACCATTTATTTACAACTATATACCTCAATATTAATTCGATAAATACATAAGGATGTATTGAAGAAGACTTGCTTCATTAATGTAATATTCATTGATTATAAGGGAATATTAAAAAAAATATCATTTAATCTAAATTTTATTCAATTAAAAATTTTAGAGGAGAGAACATTTTGATATTTAAAACAAATAATCCAAGCACATATTTAATTGTTCAGAAAATCAAACTATGGCTTAAATAAAGTTATTTAAGAACCGTT
Source organism: Vannuccia rotundouncinata (assembly GCA_034780395.1). Lineage (NCBI taxonomy): Eukaryota > Metazoa > Platyhelminthes > Proseriata > Coelogynoporidae > Vannuccia > Vannuccia rotundouncinata. The sequence continues at coordinate 17,404 of JAUZNC010031147.1, read as the reverse complement.
AACTTTAAACACAATAAAATATATTCATACTCATCATAGAAACATCCACATATGTTGACACAGCAGTCTTCCTAAATTATATTGAATGAGAGGAAACAATTATTGCCAAAATAACAAAAATATATAACAAGAAAGCATTGATAATTATATTATATATATTATATTTCTTCTTTGATTACGTGTTCGTTTTCTTCTTCGGTTACCTGTGCCATTTCTTTTTTGATTACGTGTTCGTTTTTTTCTTCGGTTACCTGTGCCATTGCTTCTTTGATTGCTTCTTCCATTTCTTGTACTCTCTGCAAACCATAAACTTTATTTTTTTACCAGCTAAAAGTTAAATTTATTCAAATATATTTATTCTTAAATACTATGTAATTGTATATAAACACTAAACTGTGATTTCCTAAAATAGAATCAATCGTATTTAGACAATTTATTCGTTTTCTAAATAATTAATTTACAAAATGTCAGATTATTCCCTCATCCTCTTTCCTTACCTCTTGTACTAACCCTTTTCGAGTCTGTTGACAAAAACATTAAGACAATATTAGAACAATAATATATTTTAGTATATTAAAAAAACATTTATTACCTGATCCTCTTTGTCATCTTTTTGTGGTGAACCTTCTCCTGTCTGCCAAAAATAAACATTAATTATTTTCTACACATCAAAAAGTTTAATTATATTCAAGTAGATTACAAATTATTAAAATACTGATGTTTAACACACAACTGTGATGTATTAGGTAGTATAAAATAATAGCATATAGATCATTCCTTCGTTTTTTGATAACTCGAGTATAAATCAAAAAAGTTTCATTAATTAATTTTTTCAATAAAATATTAAATTAGGCATATAAAATTTTCACATATATTATTTACCTCTGGATGAACACTATTTGGTCTACTCATCATGAAACAAGTATGTAAGCTATAACATCTGAAATATAGAACATACAAATTATCTTTATTGAATTCATCTGCTGAACTATTGGTAGTTTTCAAAATATTGAAGTAAAATCTATGTGAGACCAAAAAATATTGTAGCATTTAGTCAAATATATTTATAACCAGTTGAGTAAATAATAAATAAAACAACTAGTAATAATAATATCATAACATACCATCTTTAACCGTTAATAAAGCTTTTAGACATTCATAATATTTATTTATATTTATCAATAGACATTATTATGTGAAATTTTTTTTTTGAGATTTGTTAAATATAATTAACTGATGGTATAAATATGATTACATTCAACAGTGATTAAATAAAATGAATCAAATTATTTTCACAAGTAATATTAATCAATACTGATAATAAATATGCTCAATAATGAAAAATGGGAAGTATTAGTATTAGTCTCATTTTTATTGTTTAAATGTTTAAAATTTAGTTCGAATAAGGTAGCATTTGTTTCTTTTACTATTACAAGTAATTGATTTCCTAATAACTTAACATGTTCAGTAAATTATATTGCTGTAGGTATTCGGTAATAGTAGGTGTATACCTTTCATAAAAATTTTAAAAACACAAATTGAAGCTAACGTGTGATATAAAAATAACTTGTTTTAACATGTCAAAAATAAAATGGGTATTAGGCTAATATTATAAAGCAATACTGAATTAAAAAAAAATATAATGAGTAAAGAGCAAATTATAATGCACGGGCATTGGAACAGTGGGGCCCAAGAAAGCTTAAGCCCCCCCCCCCCCAGTTTTTTAGTTGGCTGAATAAAATATTGAATTCCGAAGATATCAATAAACTAAAATATCCGATTATATCCTCTCTTTACTGTCACAGTAGGCTACTACAATATAACTCACGGTCTATGTGTATACACAACATCATATATAAGCCTACATTCAGGGATATGAGTCAGCTACTGATCCTTTGACTGCAGGCGTCCCTTCTGTTGTGCATTTGACTTCAGCAACTATTGTCATAAAAGTGAGTTAATTCTTCATCTGTTCTGTGTCAATGGTAGAATGCAATTGCAGCCTTAGGTGTATCAACAGAATCTATTCTACCTAGAAAACCCATATTAAAAATGCTTTTGTGATTCTTCTACATTTTGCAAAACAAAATTTATAGGACTGTGACAACAGTTGTGATGGCTGTCAGTAAAAGGTGAATAATGTAACATTTACAACTTATTATATGTAGCTACCTATATATTAATTTATTATGAATATAAAAAAATGTCTTCATCAAAAGGATTTTCAAAAAGAAGAAATAAATTTAATTGTAAATTTATTTGTTATGAAGAATACTGTACATTAAAATCCAAGCATAGTAATAATATCACATGGCAGAGGGTCATAAAGATATTCTGGACAGCAAAGGGGCAGAAAAGTCTCCAGATCCATGAACCTAATGGCTTCAATGCCCTTGTTTCAAACAAATTGCATTCTTTAAAAATGTATCTAATTGGTCTGACAAATTGTGATGGTAATTTGTCGGCCGGTTTGTTATTTTACTTAAACAAAATGTAATCTGTCTGAAAAATTATGTTACTAAAAAATGCTACTCAAAGATAAAAGAACAGATTTTATCCAACAAGTATGGTATTCATTATGGAATGTAATTTGTTACCAATTAGAAAACCCTTGCTTTGATAATTGGTATTCAATACATTTTTTTGAAAATGTGGGCAGATATTTTTATGAGAATTTAAAAATGGATTTAGTAATGTAAAGTTTGATAAAAATGCATTTTTTAAAACTTTGTTGGCAGCTGAACCCTTACAGAAATGCTTGCTATGCACCTATGCCCATGCTTTAAAGTGTTAAAATCCCTTTTTAAACAATAACAACATGCAAAAAGCAAGAAAAATTTTTGGACTAATTTTTTTTATTTCACTGAAAACTATCTCCAGAACTGTATGACACAGAGCAGATTAACCCATACTATGCTGCTGAATGTCTACAAGGATGAACTGGATAAAATTTATCTAAGAGAAATTGCAAATGATTTTGTGTCAGGATGTGAGCACAGGCTCAAAATATTTGAGATATTTTAAGGATTATACTTTCATTTTTTGTTATACTCTATTTATTTTAATATACTAACCTTGCCATTTACTAACTACCAACAGTGTGTTTTGTTAATTATATTAACATAATAATAAATAAGGCTATCTTCATAATATATACACATTATGTTAACCATTTGTGCCTGGGTGAACAGATTCAAAAAATTGCTTACTAAAAATGTCTATGTAAAATCATAAGTTGTGAAAATTCACAAAATTCTAATTCTTGATTTCTATTGGCTGTTATATAACTATCAAATTTATTGGGTTACTAAATAAACTATTAGTGTGCACATTAATTCTTCAAAACATTTGAATTCATCAAAGCAGACTGATATATATATGTATATAAAACTATAGAAAGTTATTTCATTTTGTACAACATAATTACATTATATATACTAAATTTAAATATATATAATCAAAAAATTTAAGAAATTTGTGTATCAGTTTATAGTTTTATAGATGAATTGCAAGCTAGATGTCTACAATTGTTATCAAGTAAAATATTATCTTATTCTTCTCATAAATATTATATATTGATTCCAATTATTACATTTATATTATCATTACATTATTTAGAATTTAGTTAGATAATTTAATTACAATTTACATGTATCAATTTTTATTCCAAATAAAAGTCAATATTATTACCTAATTGAGAAATAAAATGATTATATTATATTGAAAGCAAATGTACAGAGATTACATAAAAACTGTCTGAGTGTTCTGCAGTGAGCATATTGTTTAATTAGGTTTTTACTTTGTTTTATGCAGTAACAAAATTAAAGGAGCAAGAAAAGGGGAGTTTTATCATGAACTACATTATAAAATTGTTGTCTGAATGGCCTCAGCAAATAAATATTATGCAACTAAAATGAAATAAGAGACACTTGCAATGACAGCTATATAGAATTTTTTTATCATGGTTTCATTTCTCACAATTATAATTTAAATTTAAATATCAATTTTTATTTTGTATTATTTTTACAATATATACCTATTGAAATGACCAAAAGTATACAAGTTAGCTTATAATAAAATTCCAAACCAGTGCTTTATTTCCACTACATCAACATCCTGCCACTGAACCATATGAGATCCAGCAGCCCTCTCATAAGCCCTAGCATAAGTACATTGTACCACATGTTGCCACAGATCAACTATTATATTTAGCACCAGGTTAGTTAAATATATCATTGTTTAGCTAGAATTTATTTTTAGAACTCCATAAAACTAGTATAATTCTTATGGCAAGGCTATCTTGCCACCAGCTGTGGGGTGAATATTTTTTCATGGCAAGACTATCTTGCCACCTGGGTTTAAATGGTTAATCATTCTTTATATCCCTTTTTTACAGATCCTGTTTAATGTTTATATAAAAATATTTTCATTATTGAGAATATGGTTAAATCTATTTTATAACATTATAACTTAATAAATGTGAGTTTTGTACAGAAAAAAAAGCTTAAATCTTTCAATTTCAAAATCATTATGAGTCCAAAATAGCACCTAGGCATTTCTTGACCTGACCAATATGAAAAAGCTTCCCATGGGACTGTTAAACAAGCTGTCCATATCTCCTTGAACAAAGCAAGACAGCTTATACCTGAATTATTATTACAGCTAAAGCCAAAACGTCACCTACCCCTAGTTCATTATATAAGTTAACTTGTTTATCAAATTATAAATATACAATAATATTTATGGGTGAGTTGTTTTAGCTGGCAGTTTATGGTTCAGTAAATTGTGTATATATAATATATATGTTATGCATATTATTATATCGATTTTGAAGTACTTTCGCTAAAAATGGTTGACCCGACCAACAAAAAAATTGCTTCCGCCGGGCCTGTAAACTTTTAATAAAAACTACTTACACTGTTAATGCCTGCCTCTAGGCTCAGATGAAATTTTAAAGATAGCGGCGAATTATTTAAGCATTTAGGTCACTAAGTTGTTTCTTCTTTTATAATATTAAAACAATATTATAATGTTTTATTATTATATTGTTTTATAGACAATATCTCGAAGAGAAATCTTCTCTATAAATTGATCGGGGTAGACTCCTCGTGCTTCCGGTTGATTCCTTTTCGGGCTTAAACCATACAGGGTAAAGTTGAGGACACACATCTGCATACGCACGTATACAAAATGCAAACACTATAAATAATATCGTTACCATTGTTACATGTTGTAAGAAATAATAAAAATCTGAATTAACGGTATTTGAAACAAATAATGCGAATACAAATAAGCAAATGTCCCATGCAAATTGAAGGCAAACCTAATTGCATTACTGTAAAATGAGGCAAATAGTATTTAATATTATATCAAAATAAATATAAAGTGAATATGAAAGTGTAAATTCATTTATATTTTCACATAGAACCGATTAATATATTTGTTGTGCTAAAATCAGAAATTTCACGTTATTTTACAAAATATTGAATTAAGTGGACAATATAAAAATAATATTTCCATTACTTACATTAATTACGTCGGACAATTCATGATGTCAGTATACAGATGCATCCATCATTTTTTTATAAAAAACGCCGAAGGTTATACGCCAATCATGAAATGTAAGATACATGTATATCTTCTTAAGCCGGGGTAGATTCCAATACAGTAGTCAACTTTCAAATCATGTTTGTTTGAACTCATGCTGGTTTAGCAATTGTGAGGAATCGTGTTTTTCATTTTTGGTGTATATAACTCATTAAAACCAGCATGATTTATTCTGATTTCATCATTTTCTCGGGTTTAGCATATTCAGAATCACCAGCTGGTGGAAATGGGACAGGATTATAATGTTTGCAATTTAAGTAGCAATTTTTTTCGAACTTTACAACCAAAACAAAACTCATATAAGCAGTAATTGATACCCAATCTATTTGTTAAATTTTGTTAAAAATTTTATATGTTGTGTTAACATTTACTACTTTTTAAAAGATGAAATGTATATAATAATAGTCCACCTTTGATTATTTGTAGTTATATACAATTATAAAAATGGTATCAATTTGTTATAGTTCTGTACGTACCTAGTAATGAACTTTCGTATACTTTTCTAAATATTAGAATAATTTTCTTTATATTTTTATACTTTAAATTTATTTTTAAAATTGATAGAATAATAATCAAGCGCGTTCCCAGAAATATTTTCAAGGGGGGGGGGGGCACAAAACCATTATAAGTGCGCATATTATAATACTATAATTATAATAAAAGGGCCAATTTTTTCTTGAGGGGGAAGGGGCACGTGCCTCTTGAATCCGTCCCTGATTATAATACCTAAACATTCATTTTATAAATTAGCTACCATTATAATGCATTTTTATACTATTAAAAATAAGCTGTATATGATAAACTCGATCAGAAAACATCTTTGGAAGTCCTCTCATAGTTCCTCTGATGGTACCAAGTTTAAAAAGTTTCTATCAATCAGAAATACGCAGGCTGGATAACCAATTTCTTAGAAAATTCTATAGCCAAAATGAGGGGTTTAGAATTTAGATATAAACTTATAGGTAAATTACGACTCTTTCTGACATTGATATAGTATCTCAATTCCTAGCATATGAGCACCCGGCCTGGTTGTCATGTTCTGTTTTGGAAGAGTGCATTAAGTCGAGAAGAGAATTGTGTGCATAGGAGGAAGTAATTTCAATAACATTTAAAAACGTTATCAAAGAAGTAAATCATCAAATGTTGCGTCATTTTCTTCCTGCAAATTAAGTTCATTTGGTATTTTTATGAAAGCGTTAACACTGAAAATAGCTCTGCATAATTGAAAAATACTTAATTAAATACATAAAAACCTAAATATATAATACGTAATTTAAAAAATTATTGACATAATTCAAAAATGCCGCTGGAACGTAAGGACAAAAACGGTAAATTTATAGTTCGATCAAAATTATAATTTTTTTAAAAAGTTCGGTATATGAATGCGACCTTATAATTTATAATTACAAACGTAACAACTATACAGAGTTTAGTAATATCCAACTTCAATAGTAATTAATATAATAATTATAAAATTCACTAATTAACAAATAAAATTTAAAAAAATATTTTCGGCAAATCTTCTTTATAATTCCAACTTAAGGTAATACAACATACAAGACATCTATTTCAAAAATAAGTAGCAAACACCACACACAAAATACAGTGAGGAAAACTATGGTGGACGGGAAGGGTCACCTGTGGATATGTGGGATATCTCGAGATATCCCATGGCGGATATCCCATCGAGTTATCCACCATAGAAAACACCTCTAACAAAAGTAAACGTCTTTGAACTCATTTTAATTTTATAAAATCAAAGTATCGATTTTCTGGGCAGTTTGGTTACAATCTGTATAGTTGCAATTCTGTCAAGTAAAAACGTTACATCAGTAGATATTTTGATTCGAATCAATTATGGAAAATCGATAAATAAAATGATTATATTATATTGAAAGCAAATGTACAGAGATTACATAAAAACTGTCTGAGTGTTCTGCAGTGAGCATATTGTTTAATTAGGTTTTTACTTTGTTTTATGCAGTAACAAAATTAAAGGAGCAAGAAAAGGGGAGTTTTATCATGAACTACATTATAAAATTGTTGTCTGAATGGCCTCAGCAAATAAATATTATGCAACTAAAATGAAATAAGAGACACTTGCAATGACAGCTATATAGAATTTTTTTATCATGGTTTCATTTCTCACAATTATAATTTAAATTTAAATATCAATTTTTATTTTGTATTATTTTTACAATATATACCTATTGAAATGACCAAAAGTATACAAGTTAGCTTATAATAAAATTCCAAACCAGTGCTTTATTTCCACTACATCAACATCCTGCCACTGAACCATATGAGATCCAGCAGCCCTCTCATAAGCCCTAGCATAAGTACATTGTACCACATGTTGCCACAGATCAACTATTATATTTAGCACCAGGTTAGTTAAATATATCATTGTTTAGCTAGAATTTATTTTTAGAACTCCATAAAACTAGTATAATTCTTATGGCAAGGCTATCTTGCCACCAGCTGTGGGGTGAATATTTTTTCATGGCAAGACTATCTTGCCACCTGGGTTTAAATGGTTAATCATTCTTTATATCCCTTTTTTACAGATCCTGTTTAATGTTTATATAAAAATATTTTCATTATTGAGAATATGGTTAAATCTATTTTATAACATTATAACTTAATAAATGTGAGTTTTGTACAGAAAAAAAAGCTTAAATCTTTCAATTTCAAAATCATTATGAGTCCAAAATAGCACCTAGGCATTTCTTGACCTGACCAATATGAAAAAGCTTCCCATGGGACTGTTAAACAAGCTGTCCATATCTCCTTGAACAAAGCAAGACAGCTTATACCTGAATTATTATTACAGCTAAAGCCAAAACGTCACCTACCCCTAGTTCATTATATAAGTTAACTTGTTTATCAAATTATAAATATACAATAATATTTATGGGTGAGTTGTTTTAGCTGGCAGTTTATGGTTCAGTAAATTGTGTATATATAATATATATGTTATGCATATTATTATATCGATTTTGAAGTACTTTCGCTAAAAATGGTTGACCCGACCAACAAAAAAATTGCTTCCGCCGGGCCTGTAAACTTTTAATAAAAACTACTTACACTGTTAATGCCTGCCTCTAGGCTCAGATGAAATTTTAAAGATAGCGGCGAATTATTTAAGCATTTAGGTCACTAAGTTGTTTCTTCTTTTATAATATTAAAACAATATTATAATGTTTTATTATTATATTGTTTTATAGACAATATCTCGAAGAGAAATCTTCTCTATAAATTGATCGGGGTAGACTCCTCGTGCTTCCGGTTGATTCCTTTTCGGGCTTAAACCATACAGGGTAAAGTTGAGGACACACATCTGCATACGCACGTATACAAAATGCAAACACTATAAATAATATCGTTACCATTGTTACATGTTGTAAGAAATAATAAAAATCTGAATTAACGGTATTTGAAACAAATAATGCGAATACAAATAAGCAAATGTCCCATGCAAATTGAAGGCAAACCTAATTGCATTACTGTAAAATGAGGCAAATAGTATTTAATATTATATCAAAATAAATATAAAGTGAATATGAAAGTGTAAATTCATTTATATTTTCACATAGAACCGATTAATATATTTGTTGTGCTAAAATCAGAAATTTCACGTTATTTTACAAAATATTGAATTAAGTGGACAATATAAAAATAATATTTCCATTACTTACATTAATTACGTCGGACAATTCATGATGTCAGTATACAGATGCATCCATCATTTTTTTATAAAAAACGCCGAAGGTTATACGCCAATCATGAAATGTAAGATACATGTATATCTTCTTAAGCCGGGGTAGATTCCAATACAGTAGTCAACTTTCAAATCATGTTTGTTTGAACTCATGCTGGTTTAGCAATTGTGAGGAATCGTGTTTTTCATTTTTGGTGTATATAACTCATTAAAACCAGCATGATTTATTCTGATTTCATCATTTTCTCGGGTTTAGCATATTCAGAATCACCAGCTGGTGGAAATGGGACAGGATTATAATGTTTGCAATTTAAGTAGCAATTTTTTTCGAACTTTACAACCAAAACAAAACTCATATAAGCAGTAATTGATACCCAATCTATTTGTTAAATTTTGTTAAAAATTTTATATGTTGTGTTAACATTTACTACTTTTTAAAAGATGAAATGTATATAATAATAGTCCACCTTTGATTATTTGTAGTTATATACAATTATAAAAATGGTATCAATTTGTTATAGTTCTGTACGTACCTAGTAATGAACTTTCGTATACTTTTCTAAATATTAGAATAATTTTCTTTATATTTTTATACTTTAAATTTATTTTTAAAATTGATAGAATAATAATCAAGCGCGTTCCCAGAAATATTTTCAAGGGGGGGGGGGGCACAAAACCATTATAAGTGCGCATATTATAATACTATAATTATAATAAAAGGGCCAATTTTTTCTTGAGGGGGAAGGGGCACGTGCCTCTTGAATCCGTCCCTGATTATAATACCTAAACATTCATTTTATAAATTAGCTACCATTATAATGCATTTTTATACTATTAAAAATAAGCTGTATATGATAAACTCGATCAGAAAACATCTTTGGAAGTCCTCTCATAGTTCCTCTGATGGTACCAAGTTTAAAAAGTTTCTATCAATCAGAAATACGCAGGCTGGATAACCAATTTCTTAGAAAATTCTATAGCCAAAATGAGGGGTTTAGAATTTAGATATAAACTTATAGGTAAATTACGACTCTTTCTGACATTGATATAGTATCTCAATTCCTAGCATATGAGCACCCGGCCTGGTTGTCATGTTCTGTTTTGGAAGAGTGCATTAAGTCGAGAAGAGAATTGTGTGCATAGGAGGAAGTAATTTCAATAACATTTAAAAACGTTATCAAAGAAGTAAATCATCAAATGTTGCGTCATTTTCTTCCTGCAAATTAAGTTCATTTGGTATTTTTATGAAAGCGTTAACACTGAAAATAGCTCTGCATAATTGAAAAATACTTAATTAAATACATAAAAACCTAAATATATAATACGTAATTTAAAAAATTATTGACATAATTCAAAAATGCCGCTGGAACGTAAGGACAAAAACGGTAAATTTATAGTTCGATCAAAATTATAATTTTTTTAAAAAGTTCGGTATATGAATGCGACCTTATAATTTATAATTACAAACGTAACAACTATACAGAGTTTAGTAATATCCAACTTCAATAGTAATTAATATAATAATTATAAAATTCACTAATTAACAAATAAAATTTAAAAAAATATTTTCGGCAAATCTTCTTTATAATTCCAACTTAAGGTAATACAACATACAAGACATCTATTTCAAAAATAAGTAGCAAACACCACACACAAAATACAGTGAGGAAAACTATGGTGGACGGGAAGGGTCACCTGTGGATATGTGGGATATCTCGAGATATCCCATGGCGGATATCCCATCGAGTTATCCACCATAGAAAACACCTCTAACAAAAGTAAACGTCTTTGAACTCATTTTAATTTTATAAAATCAAAGTATCGATTTTCTGGGCAGTTTGGTTACAATCTGTATAGTTGCAATTCTGTCAAGTAAAAACGTTACATCAGTAGATATTTTGATTCGAATCAATTATGGAAAATCGATATAGCACAGATTCCACCCCCTCCCCTATTTTGGCTTTAGGATAGGTGTAAGACCGGTAGGATTTGTCCCCTAGTGTACTATCAAATTTGTTGAAGTTCAACTAAAATATAAAAAATTGAAAAAATACATATTATGCAGCCGGATGTTGCTCTTTTTGCCATTTTGGCTAACGAAATAATTGATTTGCAATATAGATTAAATGTATGTTTGCTTTAATATCCACGATTTTCCGTTCTTCTCGAAGGCGCGGATATTCTTTTCCTATAATTTTAAAATGCGTACATTATCCTACGACGTACATGACGCAACACATGATATATGTAATAATAATATTGATATTAATAAATATCACTTTAGTAGAATTGGAGAAGTGTTGATTCGGTCAGTTTCGCCCACCTCTTGTTACTTCATGTTACTAAAACGTGAACATTATTTAGCATAAATATATTTATCACCATATTAATTAAACAAAATTTGGAAAATAATAATGTAATTATTCATGAACCCTAAAAGCACGCGATCTTAAAATAGAATTTTCTCAATAATAAAGAGATATAGGACAATAAATTTATTATCAATTTTATCTAAAGTGTTTTCTACGTTTTTCTTTAAAATCGACAGATTTGCATTTTTTTAAAGTAAATAGTATTGTACTTATAAAAATGCTGTCGTAAGAGAAGAAATAACTCAACAGTAATAAATAAATACTTTCATTGTTATACAAATATTCACTCTAATACATCCATTTTTATACTTTTATTTAAATATTTTCAAATATTTACTTCAATGCTAAAGAGTTTTCTGATAAAAAGAAGAAATTATTCAAAGATAATATAAAACTATTGTTAATTGTTTCAATTTATTAGTATACAATTTCAGTATAGTCTGTCTAAAAATTGTATTTATTCGGCTTAATAGATTATTAACTTAAAATATTATACAACAATTATGTTTCAACTTGTAGATTGAATGAACAAAGTTGTTCAATTTGTCTAGAAATTTATGATATTTTTCATAGGACATCCTTACTAAAAGTAATTGATATCAGGGACCGCAGAGCGAAATTTCATTTGGGGGGCAAAGAGTTAAATAAGCGCTCAGAGACAGTTAGGAGACAGTAAATAATAGTACAACAATTTTAATTTAATATATAATATGAGTTATAATAAATTATTATACAAGTTGGTATAAAGCCAAATGTTAGATTTGATCTCACCTAACATATGCTCACGCTTAGGGGAATATTTGATCGCTGTTGACAACGTATCAGACAAAATTTTGCATTCATTTGTACTGGATTTTATACTCAGATTCAGAGAATGGGCATAAAAATGTGTCACCAATGCCTTTGGCTGAATATCTTGAATTTGTTTTCCCACTCCTGAATTTTTTCCAAGTATTGTACTCGCGCCGTCGTAAACACTGCCCTCGACAATTCTTCAAGTCCAACCGCAGCTTGTATGGCGTTTGAGACTGTTGCAACCTTTATATTAGGTAGTTGATAAAATCCGAGAAAGGCTTCATGGGGAGTGAAATTGTTGTCTATTCAACGTACACAGCTTGTTAGCTGCTCCTTGTTTTAGACGTCTGTCTGCTCGCCTGCTATTAAATTGAAAAACCTTTCCCCTATTTCTTCCACGAGTTCCTTAATCACGTAATGCGGCATGAGTGTACACAGTTCGTTTTGGATGTCGTGGCTTAAATAAGTGTCCCCCGATTTCTTTTACCAGTCTGACAAACAAGGGATGTCTTTACTTCTCAATTTAAGTGGGTTGATTAGGTTAGAATCTTCTGGTGCTATAGGCACAAATACTGAAGACATTCGATAATAGTGACTAAACATTTTCGGTTTAAGGAATGTGTATGCATGTCCGGTAACATCATCTAACTTTGCCCTTATATTTCCAACATTAATAAGCGTTGTTGAAAAATGCACAGACACTCGATGACAGTCCGAGGTTAGTGTTGTTTAAAACGTTGGACATCTTATTTCCAACTTGAAAACCCCTTGCTTCTACTTTAGTTACCAATTTCAGCTGACCCTTCTCGTGTACCTTCATATACAGTTAAAACAATATACACAGTCTTTGACTAAATCATATTGTGGGAAAGGATATTCACGAAACCACTTTTGTTGAAAACAACGTGTCACCTTGCCACAGGGCTTCTCCGGAAATACGTAATTACTGGTCTGGTTAGGCGCTGATGAACAGGGTTGATCAGAAAAGGAAGCAGGTGCTGATGAAGAGATTTGATCAGGAACGGAGGCAGGGGCTGATGAAGAGAGTTAATCAGGATCGGAGGCAGGCGCTGATGAATATATATAATATTTAAACTATACTTACAGCTTATTTAACGTCACGCTTCCAAAAGAATTCGAATATAGCGCTTACTAAATTTAATACACAGATTAAAACAAAAAATCTCAAAAGGTGTTATTAATGCCACCTATTTTTTCAACATATAGATATTAAAATAGCCGCAACCTTCAAATAGGAGCACCTTCAAAAAGTTGGGGGGAGGGGGCAATTGCCCCCCCTGCCCCCCGGCCCCGCACTCCCTGGATATGCCAACGTTATCATCAGTAGTTTGTAACTAGTAAAGCAACTCATGAGTCATTATTCGATTTCGAAAACTGGCATGGATAGTGTTAAAATAGAGGTTAAATATTTACCAATTTTTTTACATCTTTGATTGGTTAATTGATTAATATTACTAGCGTATGCAATTCTAAATGTCATTACGTCTTAATGTTCCACTAGTATATATAGTATTACCCATATACAATATTCACATCACATATAGTAAGTAACAACTGAGACTGAAAAGAATTGGATTAGAATTTTACAATTCAGTGAGTTATATACGTCTTAAATTTGTGGGAATAATAACATTTTCGAATTTTGAATTAATATTTTGTGTCTATTTGAATATGTTACTGAATTTGATAAAACTTAAAAATATAATTGTTTGGAATTATTTCAATTTATACGAAATTACGTATTTCAATTAGGTATTAAATTGTATAGGCTGTCTCATAAAAAAACTACTTCAAATATTTTTGTTTATAAAACATAAAAACAATGTATCAATTTACAGATAAACAGATAGAAATGGATAATAAAAGATATCCATTTCAGTATGTGTTAATTTTGGCTTTTAAGTTTAAGAATTATATCAGATATCATTCAGATAAGATTATTTTCTAATCATAATATTTCTACAACCATAATACATTCAAAAGTTTGCTGAAGGTGAGCGAGTGAGTTTTTAAATACCAGTAGGTATCAGAGTTACGGAAAACCAATATTGTCAGAATTGAACCGGTTATGTAGAAGGATATCGTATATACTGTAAGAAGACCTAGAAAAACTATTGTTTCGTAGGATAATTAGGATACCTTTAATGCGCGCATCACCGGCCCGTCTTATCATGTGCTACATGAGGGCGGAGCAAGAGATGGTGGACCCGAAAGATGGTGAACTATGCTTGGTTGTACCTTTAAGAATTTAGACATGGTTTACGAATTTTTAGAGTTACTAACTTAATATGTAACTTTGACTGAATTGACTGTGAATTATGCTACATTGTTTTAATGTTTATTAAACAAAATATTAAATAAAAAGATTCTTTTAATGAGTCAGGTAATAATTTTCGAAATATTTAAAGGTACCTAATAATACGTCATATCCAACATTTAACCTTTCACAAAGAATTTGTTTATTTCATAATCAGTTTTTTAAGAAATAAAATTGCATAAAAATCATACTTAAAATTGTATTAATGTTTACAAAGCTGAATCTAGATGAACAAATTTCACTGATTTCAATAATTTTAAGTATAAGTGTTAACCAATAACAATATATTAATTTAGTCAATATCCAAATATATTTAGTTAATGTTCTAAACACCTGTATACGGTATGTATATTAGTATGTTATAACAGTTGAAAGCTAGAAATATAAAATGTTATAAATCATGTTATATTCATGTTATTTTGTATTGTTTTAAAAAATGTAAACGAAATGCATCTTATAATTAAATAATTAAACCACACAGCTATAAGCGCCTTTTACAAAAAATAAATATGATGCAATAAAAAATGAATTGATGTTTAAACATTTGCCTACTTTGATATTCATGTATATTACCTCATCAAAAATCATTAACTCAATAAAATGAGATATTTTCTTTTTTCTAGATATGACAACTTCATCACTTTTTCTATAATGGGAAATACTACAAGTGCAGTCTCCCCTTGCATAAAAGAGCAAACTGAAAAAGAGGTAAATATTTTAATATATGAGCCATTTTCATGAATTATATTATACTTTAAGATATTTATAAATAGACTAAATATAAGTCTATAAAATATTTTAATAATTAAATAAAATTTTCATAGATTGATTATAAATGAATATGTTTAGGTTTTCCGAACATAAACAGTCAATTTTAAATATGATACATGATTGTTTCATATATAAATACTATAATTTATTTGCGAATGATTTATACATATAGTAGAATTTTAAAAGAAGAGATTAGAATTTTTTATAAAATAAAATCCACCTTAATTAAAAACAATCTGGTCCACCACTAACTAATGTCTGACACATTACAGGTCTACTAACTTGTGTCAGACACATTACAGGTCTACTAACTTGTGTCTGACACATTACAGGTCCACTAACTTGTGTCTGACACATTACATGTCCACTAACTTGTGTCTGACAGACTTCTGGTCAACTAATTTGTGTCTGACAGACTTCTGGTCAACTAACTTGTGTCTGACAGACTTCTGGTCAACTAACTTGTGTCTGACAGACTTTTGGTAAACTAACTTGTGTCTGACAGGCTTCTGGTCCACTAACTTGTGTCTGACTGACTTCTGGTCAACTAACTTGTGTCTGACAGACTTCTGGTCAACTAACTTGAGTCTGACAGACTTCTTGTCAACTAACTTGTGTCTGACAGACTTCTGGTCCACTAATTTGTGTCTGACAGACTTCTGGTCAACTAACTTGTGTCTGACACACTTCTGGCCCACTTACTTGTGTCTGACAGACTTCTGGTCAACTAACTTGTGTCTGACAGACTTTTGGTCAACTAACTTGTGTCTGACAGGCTTCTGGTCCACTAACTTGTGTCTGACTGACTTCTGGTCAACTAACTTGGGTCTGACAGACTTCTGGTCCACTAACTTGAGTCTGACAGACTTCTTGTCAACTAACTTGTGTCTGACAAACTTCTGGTCCACTAACTTGTGTCTGACAGACTTCTGGTCAACTAACTTGTGTCTGACAGACTTCTGGTCCACTAACTTGTGTCTGACACACTTCTGGATCTTGTAGTATAGACCTTGTAATAAAGAAATAATTTAAAGTTGTTGTCTTTCATATTTATGTCTTTAGGATGTAGGTCATTTTCCTTTTCAATATTTAAAAACCTGTGCCTATACTGTTCGTCTGTTCAATTTAGTAAATATTTGAACTTTTTAAATGTAAAAGAAGTTCTTTCTTGTATTGATTGTTTTTACTTTATATGATATCAACAGTTTTAAAATAGCCCTTTTAATTTCATATTCCATTATATTCCATTAATTTCAGAATAATGAAGAGCAAGAACAAGGGGCAAGTTCAAACCATAATTTCTTTAAAATATTTATATTTATAAGATATATTATCAGATCGATAGTGATAACTGTTTCGTATCACAATTTCACTTTGATTAATTTGAAAATATTTGAAAAAACATAAAAAGTACTCTCTTAATCTTATTGTTGTAATTATTCGTTCATACATATAATACTTATTTACTCTTCAAATTACTTAAATCGTTTCGGAAGTGAACAAACTCATTACTTAATTTAGTTTATTTTGACTTCATCATAGTTGTCATGTTATCCATATTGGCAGATTAAACTTGTTCTCACTATAATCAATTTTAATGACTGCTTGAGCTCAGACAAAAGCAGTATCTAGATAAGATAGCTCGAGAAATATACAGCGAGGGAAACAAAACAAGGGCGACATTTGACGCCGTCAACAAGCTCTCATGGAGGAAAGTTGTCTACAACATCGATACTGTTAATTGGTCACTGCGCATGCAGCTCGCAAACCATTCATACTCTGGGAAGGCCACGGACGCAT
>JAUZNC010031136.1:0-20649 GCA_034780395.1 Vannuccia rotundouncinata | reverse complement strand
TCTGTCTGATAGGGTTTACGCATCTATTTACCTATTGATTCTAATTGAAATAGGCTAGTTATTAAATGCGGTCTGTCTGACCCCCCCCCCCCATGACAATGCGCGTTACAGAAATAGCACGACAACAGAAATACCACGTGGAAAAATTCACTCACATTCTATTAAAACTTAAAAATTCTTTTTAACTACTTTGTTTTAACAGTTTCGACTTACATTTCGCAAACCAAAGTACTATGAATTTCGCTACCATACTATACAAGTACATAATCGTAATAACTAAAAGAATTTTTATATAAGGAGAACCTTTATTTACAAGTAGTTGATAAATAAACAAAAAACAGAGTAAAACGACTTTAGTATCACTTCTTTCTTTTCTTTCCTTCTGGAATCTCCTCCTCTAATCTCTTGGCGAGATTTCTGTTCTTCACATTAGCCCACTGGTAGAAGTGAACACCTATTTTCTTGGAACGATTGTCTTGTTCCAAGCGGCGGCGCTGTCGACTCGTTAATTTGCTAGATTCCTTTTCATCATCACTATCATTAAGACGACGGCGCTTCTTTTTAGATGACTGAAATTATCAATGAGATGTTTTAGATTGATTTTAATGTTTCAAATTTCTTTAACTTTTGTGTAAGGACATTTGTGTGGGATTGTATATAGTAATGAATCTTTCTATTTAGGTGACTTACCGACTTCTTAGCAGACCTTTTGGATGATGCAATTGATGTGTTTGGAGTGTCTAATGGAATCATATCCTCCTCAACCTGAAACCAAAATGGGAAATAAACATAAAATGTTCAATACCATAGTAAAGAATAAGTTCTGGAAACGTTATTAATAAAAAAAAACGATCATTCACCTGAATCAAACTAGAATTCAAATCTTCTGTAACTTCTGAGATCTGTAAATAAAATACAGCTTAAATTACTAATTATGCATTAATTTAATAATCTAAAAAAGACAAGGATGATACCTGAACAACCTCGCATTGTGACGACGACTTGGTTGTCTGAAACAAAACGAAATTTGTGTAAATAACGAAATATCTTCGTAAATTTAAACGAATAAATTTCTAATCATTTTGTTTACGACAGGAGATATTAATACCTACCAAGTAAATACATTGAGTGATATTTGCAAGCTTTTAATTCAAATAAAATAATAAACGTATAAACCACACAGTATACATAATTGGTAAAATCTTTGTGGTCTTAAAAATTCACATAATATAATATTAAGATAAAAAAATTGGTGTCGATATTCTAAATCAGTTGAATTACCTCTGCGTCAGCTGTGATTGGTTCGGAGGTGGACATCTGTGATTGGCTGATATCGCCATCAGTAATTGCTTCAAGATCTTCTTCAATGTCCTTTAAAAAACCAAAGATAAATAAAAAACGTTCACAATACAGATTTCTGACTCGTTAAGAAAAGCACTCACTTCAATAGATATCTTGTCGGTCAACTGAGACACAGTTTCATGCTCAATTTGCTGAAACAATTAGAATGCATAGTTTGAACAATTGGTGAATATTTGTTTTAATCAATCTACTTGACAACATACCTCACAACCAGGTGGTTTGACAAAATAAGGCAGCTTTCCACGTTGGAAGTCATTGAGGACCATCTTAGCCACACAAATGACATCTGGTTCACCGCCCTAAAAACCGGTACAAACACAGTAGCAACAAAGTATTAACTTAATCAACGATTCCAATAGTCTTTTACCTTGTGCAATTTTCCGGCTCTTCGTGCAAGCTGCTCAAGGAAGTCGTTACTGTCAGTCCACTGTGGAATTCCATATTGCTTGCAGACATACTCAGGCTTCACCCTTGCCAGAACCTCCTCGATGTAGAGATCAGGGGACAGAAGGTACTCGACTCGAACCTAATGTGCAGCACGAATCGATATGAGATGGTAGAAATTGGAACATTTATGGAAAACACAAAAATCAAGATATTTCCGGTTTTGCATGATCAGAAATTATTCAAGTCGAACAAATTTATCAGAAAGAAAGTCTTAACTTACAACCCCTTTCATAACCAGCTCGGCCTCATTGGAGCCGTCAGGGTATACAACTCCTGGACAATCGATCATGTAAATATTCTTCATCAGGGTCACGTACTGCCACACTTTGGTCTCACCAGCGATAGGAGCAACATTGCATACGTTTTTGGATCTGGAGGAAACATTACAAAATTTTACTCATCTAGATTAACAAAAATCAGTGTAACCATTTTAGTCCGACTGATAACAAATAATGTAAATTTTTGGAAATATATTTTACCTCAGAGCATTGATGATGCTGCTTTTTCCAACATTTGGGTAACCAATAACACCAACACTGATTTGCTGCTTGTCTTTGTGAAGATGTGTGAACTGTCTAAGTAGACTCATCATAGCATTACGACCGAACGGTTTCGTCAAGTTGGCATAGAAAGCCACTGTCGGGTGGTCAGAAGAGAGAATTGTTTTCCAACGTTTCTGAAAATACAGAGAAATAATAAAGTATACAATACCACAAAGACGACTAAAGTGCCCACAATTATTATTCAAATGAAACTATTAACTAATACTACTCACGGTAATCCAAGTAGGCACTAAATCCACTTTGTTGATAACATATACAAAGTTTTTGTGCGGTTTCTCGGTCTTGATGTAGTTTTCTATGTAGCGTGACCTGGTACCTAGTGGATCTCGTGCATCCAGAACATAAAGTACAACATCGGCACTGTCCAATACCTGTAAAATACAGGTTGAAAACAGATTGGTAAATAAAATTATATCCTGATAGGAATAGTTTATAAAAAATACAATATTAATAATAAAATATATATTAATTGTTTAAAACTACTTTCTAAAAATAAGTAGTATACAATAAAATAAAGAATAAAGCGTCCATCAAGAAAATTTTATACTAAAAATTATAGTTACTACCTTAAATAATTCATTCCAAAGTCGACGAGATTGACCGGCTTTAAAGATAGCTTCGGGTGCCTCTGGGCGAACACCTTCGTTATCCTTAGGTACACTAGTATCTTGATCAGGTTGGTAATTGTCCCCACGTGATTCCGCTTGCGTCACCAGTGACTATAAAAATAAATATATAAATGTTGTAATTCAATTTGGGTAACAAACAGCTCGAAATTTAACTCACTGTTAAGTCATCCAACTGCATTCGTGGCCTCTTGCGAATTGACTTTTTGCCAAATGTGTGAGCAAAGCTTTGAGTTTCAAGAATGTGTGCTTTAGCTTTCTAGAATGCCAAACAGGAAAAGTAGATAAGAAGATGGATTAATATAATAGACTACTTCAGGTGACAAACTTTCGTCTTTTCATCAAGAAGGGAGATCGGAAGTTTTGTTTGACGAAGAACAACTTGATATGGATCTTTGGTTTTGATAGCTTCTTTGAATTTCTGTAGAGCATCCTGCGTGATCACTCGAGTGTTGCCTAAATAAAGGTAACATAAATGTTAGCTCAACGATACAAGGTTATTTGAAATTTTATCTGTTTTATATTTAGTTTAATGTGCTATTGTTTATGAATTTAATTTTACTCACACAGATTTATTCATTGTGCTAAGTGTTTCAACACAATTCGTATTCATAAATGAAAAAAAAAACAGAAATAATAAACAAATAAATTTTATTCTAAATATATCAACAAATAATACTTCATCCAACTCAACAAGTTCAATTAAAAAAAACATATTAAAGGTTTGCATGACAATTGTTAAAACAACACAGTTTTCGTAGCCACAAACGAAACATTCGACGAATTTCCGGCTTGAGAAAAAAGCTCACCGCACCAATAAAAAAGCCACTGTATGCATGGAGCAGGGCATTGACAACACGAAGGTGGTAGCGAGCCGAGGCACCCTTGGGAAGTTGATCATAGGGTAAGACAGCAGGAATAAAGTGCAGGCCCATCATCACACCCACTATAATACTGCTACGGGACATCCGTGCCCATCGGACACTGTCCTGGCGTTGGATACGAAAGACCCGTCCAGACAGAACATGTTGAGAGCTGCCCGATATCACCTCGGACAGTGTGGATTGTTTGCATCGAGTGGTGACCGGGACTTGAATGGACTGCAACTGAGTCAGTTTGTTCCAGGTGATTCGTAGGACATAGCCGGCGAGGCAAAAGTTGGTTACCATAACGACGACAATAGGCACCTCAACAATGTAAGTGAGGTAGGGATTGTGGTGTAGATGACACCGATTCGATTTCTCCTTATAAATAGCCATCAAAGTCCCGACTACAATAAGAAATACGACTGCGGTGATAGTTGGCAGGCCCCAGCCGACGAACCAAATGAAGCGCTTCAAGACTTTGGTGCGATTGAAAGGACGCGACAGACTGTAGTACATAAATATCCCTTCGGCACAAAGCCAGGTGAATCTACTGACGGAGAGAGACACGGTCAGAAACCTAAGCACTATACAGGCCGCCTTGGGAATCAGGTTAACCCGGAAAACAATCAGAGGACGAACAAGAGAAATCACCGCATACATCATCAGGCTAAAGTACAAATTCAAGTGGATAATGTTGTGAAATCGTTGGCGCAAATCCTTTAACATTGCAACAAAGATGAGTGCAAATCCACACATGAGAATGGTCAACAGATACCCAGAAAAGTGAATGTAGTCGACAATCATCTGTTCAGCCATGAGAGGTTTGATGCAAGCGTAGAAGAGACCACTAGCGGACGGCTGCCATCCTTGCCCTGTACACACCCTGGACACTTTCAGGTCATTCAAAGGACAGAGACTAAACCGGGTGACATTGACGAGTGAAGCTTTCCAGCACATTCCAACTGCAACAGTGGATTTACAACCCATGAAGAAGACATTATCATCATGCGAAGAGTGACAAAGTTTAGCATTGACGGCAACCATAGTTATTCAGTTAACGAAAAAGATGGCCCGTGTGCTGGATGGAGAGTATTTATGTATGGACCATTATTGGAAAAAGTATTGTGAACTCAACTCATATGTTGAATCGACACCGAACAAAGTGCGCCAGCCACATTGCAGATAATGGTTCATTATATTTTAGCTGAGCGGTAATCTAAGCTATTAAAATAAAATACAGATGTCGGTGTGTAGGTTAGATAAGCTCATTATATTTTCGATTTTAACTACATATATACAATTACTACGCGCTAATAAATATTTCACAATTCAGGAAGGGAAGCATACCAAACCATCGCCTGTTGGGTTCCACTCGCGCCATTGATCCGGAGGACATCGTATTTTGAAAGGGTGCCGCCTTGACGATGTGACCACGATTGTCTCTAAATGAACATAAACAAGTACAGATATTTCAGATTTTAGATATGAAGGCGTGACCTAAATATGTAGAAAAATAAAAAATAGATATTCAAATTATCAACCGAAGACTATTTTGCCAATACAAAGAAAAACAGTTTAGAACTAGTACAATCTTTACAACCAATACCATTAAATTAGTAATTTTAAAAGATAAGAACAGCAAGGTTGAGAAACTTTTTGGAATCTTACGAAGAATTTTACATTTTAATTTCAAGACTGTGATAAAATGTTATAATATAGATATGTATTATACAAATGCAAAATAAATGAAAACACAAGCAATTCAGACGATTTAACATTAATTAAAACAAATTCACGAACTTTGTGAAAGTGAGTATTCGAATTCATCAGAAGTTACGCGAATTTAATCAGACTTTATTATTCGTAATTTCAGCATATAGTTGATTGCTATATACGGACAACGATATCTTGTTAACGATACATAAAATACATTTAATGGAAGTAACACTTATGTATTGGTTATAATTGATGGAACAACAGATGCATACAATCTCATCGAAATCTAAGTTTTAATTAAAATTGATTATAAGAATACTTTCTCAGTAGTAGAAATTTGTAAAATACTAAAAGGTTATGGTCTTACCTGGTTGGTTTGAAATTTCGATACATTTGAAGCCGTTTAATTGTACTTCTAGTTCGTAAATTGTTACCCTTAGATGTGCCAGATGCATTTTGACGATCTAAACACATTAAAAAAATATGAAGACAACTCAAAAAATATCTATAATATAGTATCAGAGTACAGTATAATAAAAAAAAATAATGAAAATACATGTATGCTAATTTATAAAATGTATAAAAAAAATTATTTGGTGGAAACTCAAATGCAGAAAATAATGAAAATCTGCATATTATGCAATGTAGATATAACAATAAAAGTGTATATTAAATAAATTTAAAAGTACAATGGGTAATATTTTTGTATTAACCATCTAATGAAAAAAGGAGCCAAGATGTTCTTATTTTTTTTAAAACCCACAATATGTCATGGAGTGGGGCTTTATACCTGTGTCTAGACATTAGGTTGTATAAAAGATGTCTAAAATTAACTTAGCAAGAAAATTAAAAGAACTTTTAGTTACAAAGAAAGTTACCAGGAAAAGTCCTAGTCACAGATTAACCAAATTATTTAAATAATATACAACTTAGATTTATATAGTGACATTAATATTATTACATTGTCTAGAGTATTCATTGCAAAATAAGGTAGCTCTATTTTAATATATACATCTGTGTAAATATATAATTAACCTATTAACCTATAAAAGTGCTAGCCTCCAAAATGTATCCAAATTTATACAGAATGTGCACTAGCACAACCTTAAAATATATACTAAATTTTTTTGTTGAATAAAGATTTTTGTATATTCTGAACCCATTTGTCTGTCAATTTAAAAGGAAAAGGAGAGTGGCTAATGTGCTTATTAATATATACATGAAAATTAAATATCAGATATGTTAAAAAAGTATAAGAGATATCAGTGTAATCCTGGTATAATAAATATGATATATCCAGGGTACACTTTTCAAATTTTTTTCAATTCCACTCAATTCCATTTATCACAAGTATTCCCTAACAGAAAAGAATGGCTTATAATTGAGAACATGAATTCTCACCACAACCTATGGACTGATACACTAGACAATAGAGGTCAAAACATAGCTGACTGGATGATACTCAACAATTGTGATATCATATCACTAGATATGAAATGGGCACAGGAAGAAAGTCAGCACCAGACATATCAATATGTAATGAAGATCTTGTGAACAGATCTGAATGAAATGGGATCAGACCATAACCCAATCATCATCCATTTTTACAGTTTTAATGTCCATGGATGTTTCTATAGTCACATTATTGCTTCTAATGTACCTCTAAATTATGACGTCATAATCTGAATTCACTTTTTCATCTAATTATGAAATATGTTAAGACAAGTTGAATTTTCCATAAACTTCTTTAATTAATATTGAATAGAATGTATCACTGGACTATTGATTTTTTTCTCTCTAAATAGTTAAATGCAATTTGAAAATAATACAGATTAAAGATATTGATATATTTATATAATATATTCTGACTTCTATGCATGCACAAATCACAATTTAAAAAATCCAGCTGTTCATTATTATTAATTGTCTGATATTAATATATAGTAGGGTCAATATATGGTTTGACCCCTAAAAAATTCCTACAATAAATCAAAATAAGTTCGAAATATTAGTGAAAACACACTCACACTGACTCATAAAAAAAACACATCCTGGAGGACTACAGCATTCATGACGATCAATTACCTTGTGATATATGATTACCACTGAGCCTTGTATTAGAAACACACTCTACATAAGATGATTATTTCACTCTCAGAGTAAACCATTTTATTGTTTTGGAAAAAGACAAGGTTGTCAAGAGAGAAGAGAAAAAATGGTATTATGTACAAATGTGAGCAGTTTTGTGGAAAATGTTATTAAAAAGTGGTACACATGTGATGAGGCCATTTACATAAAATTGGCTGTGATGGTGGTGGTTTCATGAAATTTACACTCTCTGTCTTTCATCACAATACGAAGAGTAGAAATTACATCAAGCACAAGCAGACCTATGTTTTCTGACTCAGGTGTAAAGAAGTGCTTTATAATTGCAATTAAACCAGAGATACAGGAAATTTATACCAACATTAAAATACTATGGACAGCAATCGGCTTGCATTTACTAGAAAGAAAATTTTATGTATCAACCAACTTAAAGCTCTGTAACATCCTCCTCGGTCTTATGTCTCATAGCTGTATGTTTCCATGTTGCTGGTGTCACTGCAATAAATACTTGTTGCATATGAAAGGAAACTCACGAACTGTTGGATGCCTGAATTTGTCTTTCTGGGCTTACTATGATGCAGTGTCTAGCAGAAAGGATGCAAAGAAGTTCAGCAGTGTCATCCATCAAATTTTGATCAAAGGGAATGCTGATTCTGCAGTACTTCACCATGTTACCCCACCCAAACTGCACCTTATGACAGGCTCTGTTTGTCTCATATTCAAGTACATGAAGGCAGCTTGGCCTAATGCCGACAAGTGGCTCATATTATGTAACATTGAAATGCAACACTACCATGGTGAAACCTTAACAGGAAATGACAGTAGGAAGCTACTCAAAAGCATTGACAAACAGCAAGGTCTTTGTCATCTATATTTTTTTCTGTTTGTTGAGGTGTTTGAAGCACTAAACAAGGTGGCTTATTCATGTTTTAGGATGAAATTGAATCCCAACTATAGTCAATATATTTAATCATTCATGGCATTGTATATGTCACTGAAATTACCAGTAACCCCTAAGGTACATACCATCTGCTTCCATGTCACCAAATTCCGAGCAAACTCTGGAATCCATCCACCATGATTTTAAGAATCATTGGAACAAATTTCCTGAATCAAACTATCACTTTGGTGAGAAGCCTTTACAAGCTGTACAGGCCTACAACAGTCGCCACTTGTAAACAATTTTTATACA
Source organism: Vannuccia rotundouncinata (assembly GCA_034780395.1). Lineage (NCBI taxonomy): Eukaryota > Metazoa > Platyhelminthes > Proseriata > Coelogynoporidae > Vannuccia > Vannuccia rotundouncinata. The sequence continues at coordinate 11,771 of JAUZNC010031136.1, read as the reverse complement.
TATATACTTTTTATAATTTACATTTCGCTCATATTGATATGGTTTAAGACATACATACATAATTATTAAAAATTAATAATAACAAGTTTTAATGTTTGTAATATCTGCAAAAATATGTGTAATATTAAAATTTGTAATATCTGCTTTCATTGTTTACTACATCCTTTGTGAATTATTAATTGTACAATTTTTAAGTGTAATCAAAGGTTTTTTATTCAATTAGGATTACCTTAATTCAATACCTAATGATTAAAGATGTTTATGGAAAATTCAACTTGACTTAACATATTTCATAATTAGATGAAAAATGCAAATTCAGGTTATGATGTCATAATTTAGGTGAATTAGACAATAGAAGCAATAATGTGACTTTTAGAAACATCCATGGACATTTAAACTGTAAACAATGGATAGATAATACCCACATTTATATACATTTGTTATACATTTGTATGCTTTAAAATGCTTTGTTTGCAAGTTATTGACAAAATAACATATGACTGGCCGCCATATTGGATTATGACATCATAATTGTTATTCCTTAAAATGAGATGTTGCTGATTAGTGTTTTTGAAATCCTCAGAGTCTATACTACACAAAAATGCAAAGTATTAGTCTGGTAAATTTTTCACCATTTAAAGTTGCTTTGGGAACACCATGAGCCATATTGAGAACTGGTCAAAAAAATAAAATCAAGGACATGGTTATCACCAAAAGAAGAGAAGATTGGCATAAAACAGTTAATGAAAGCAAAGATAATTTAAAAGTGGTTTAATTAAAATCTGTTGAGTATTTAAAGAGCTATATCCAGAATAAGTATAGCATGTGCCATTATATGTATTTAAATGTGGGGAAATTTTTAAAGTTAAATTATTATTACTATATTCCCTCCATTTCAGAAAATTTAGAAGAAATGTCTAAAAGACAAAATATCACACTATTCAATTTTGGTATAGTAATACAGTACAGTATTACAGTATAACAATACAGTATAATAATGTAAATTCTCAAAATTGTACAGTCTGCATGACCCTGGAGAAATCCTGGCTACAGGCCTGAACATATTAAAATATAACATATCTAATAGTTGAATTTTTATTTTTTTCAGTTTGAAATCTTTTTTAAAAATGCTAACTCATGACCAAAATTGTAAATGGAAAGAACAGGAATGTGCAAGACATGCTGCAAAATATAGAAGCATTTCAGATATTTTATAGATTAATTATATTGTAAGAGGTTGTCCATAAAATATGTGATGCCTGAAAATGTCAGACTGTCATGGAGAGGGTAGTTAGCTCAGTGTCACATGACGCTGAAAAAAATATAGTGAGAGTTATTGAGAAATTACATTTCTGTACATAATATATGTTTCAATGTGTTAGAGAACTGTGTGCTGTGGTCTAGTATTAACAGGTTATACTTTAATTATGGATTAAATTTCATTTTCTCATAAATAATTAAAATTGTCATATTGTAAGCATTATAAAAATATCAATTTATATGTATTTATGGTAGGGGGGAGGGGGGGTTGACTAGTGTCACATATTTATTTAGGGTGGTATGCAAAATTTAATTGTCACAAAGAATTACGAGGGGGGGTTTCAAAATGTAAAAAAGTGTCATATATTTTTTGGATAGCCCCTTAACCTTATTTAAATATCTAAACATGTGTATATAAAATTAAGGCGTACTTCTACTTTAGCGCTCGAAATCAAATAATTTAATATTTTGTTTTAATTATTTTAATGGAACAATTCTATGGAGGACAATTCTTATGCCTAAAATTAATTTTTTTTTTAATTTAAAATTTGACATTTATTCATGATTCAAAGCAGGGTTCTGTTCTATGGTACTTTAAAACAAGATCTTAGGTATGATGAGCAAATTTTTATATATAAAAAGAAAGGAAATAGCTAAAGTTTCAGGCATGACAATGCAATAGAAGGTATAACAAAACCATGATTCAAAGTGAGTAGGAACCCTGAGTTTAGTCTAAATATCTTAAATCTTAAAAAACTATTTTTTAAATTTATCTTATTTGATTCAGTTAAATATATGTATAAATAAATTTTAAAAGAGAACATAGAAAATTTCATTGGAACAAATTTAAGAGATTCTGATAAAAAACAAACCTGGATTCATGCTATGTGTAGCTTTGTTTACACCCCCTTTCACAAACGTATTTTTTCTGTTCTTTACCATTTTAATATATTGTTCAAAAAAGTTAATTAATAAATAATGATAATATAATCAGGCTAGCGGCTTGAATAATGATAAATAGAAATTGTCGACACGCCAGTTAAAATTATTTTAAAAAAGTGCAGTAACTATAATTTATAGAGATATAAACGAACAAATTTAAGAAAAGGGCATAATTGAAATAAAAAATATTTTTTGAACTGAAGGCTGATTGTAAAATCTTAATTTATAATAATTAAATGCAACGAAGTTGCTATTTGAAGTTTAATATCGACTTAACAGGGACGCCGCCTGTATAGTTTCAAAGGAGGGCAAGTACTTGACTTCTTCGAAAATAATGATATATATAGACAATTAAATTTGTAGTAATTTGAGTGGAGTCATTCGCACACCCTAATTACAGTATATAAAATTGCCCACATAGAAAACTTATTTATGTTCAATTAAAATATTTTATTCAGCCAGTAATTGGTTTCAACATTGGAATTATAATAATAATTATTTAATTTTATAAATAATTCCCAAAAATTAATTGATATGCCAATAATTTTTCTATAATTTTTTTCTTTTATATCTTACTTTAAATTTGATCGGTAAAATTATTCATTTATATACTATAAAAATTAAATTTTGCACGAAATATATTACATTAAAATACTATAAGTAACACTTAGAATTATCAATAGAACTAAGTACTAAGAATTTCAACATGAATTTAATGTTTATTGACGCCTTTTTCTAGCTTTATATTCTTAAAGTTCTAATAAACAGCAGCTAATATAAAATGTATTAGATTTGTCAAAAAAATATATAACAACAAATAATAAATAGTTCATTTTTATTAAATTATATTTACAGTGGTTGAATATTACAGGGAGTTATAATAATTCAACAATTCGGTTCCAAACAATCACGTGTCATCGGATTCTGATTCAGAATATACCTTTGAGCCATCATCTTCATCTCCAGTTGATAAATCCAGGTCAACACTGTGTGTGGGCTGAAATTTTATAATAAAATACCACGAAGCTGTAAAATTAATTATACAATTGTATCATGAAAACTGAATTGCTCGAGTGGGACTCAATGGGCAAGTCTGCATCACGCAAGTGTAATAAATATAAATTTAAATAAATTTGTAATATCTATCTAAAAAATATATAGGTACTTCCAAAAACATGGCATACATACTATTCATGATACATACCAATGACTTATATATTATTTATCTAGACCGACAAACTGACCAATATTCAATTGGAATAAACGTCCGCGAAGGTATATATCTATATCAATAATCAATACGAAATTCATGGGAGATATTAATGCATTTCAATTATATACGGTATTAGTTTCGTTTAAAAGAGAGTATTGAATCAATATATAATGATCAAAAGACTATTAAAATATATAATATTGACAGAATTGAAATGCGATCTGGACGTTTTTTCGATCAGCTTGCCGGTCTAGATAAATAATATTTAAGTCAATGATACATACACACATGATATTACAATAAATAATTTTAGAAACTAATAATTTTTTCTAATAACTAAAAATAAATTAGTATAAAGAATTTCGAAGTAATTCACATAGATAACAAAGTTTCTTTATTTCACTCAATCTGTGATTCAATCATATGTTCTACTGAAATAATTAGGAAATAAACAAAATAGTAACGAATGACTAGCTTAATTAAATTATTTATTTGATGCATTGCGCAACTGAAACCACAAACGGGAGAAATATTTTATATATTATGATGCACAGTTAAGGATATTTCAATATCACCTTATTAGCAACATGCTCTTCATCACAGGACACCTCATCCGAGCTTTCAGCTTGACCAAACTGTACTTCATCCCCAGAGACCTCCATTTCACTATCTTCTTCTTCATCCTCCTCGTCTTCAGACTGGAGAAAAACTACGTCCTCTTCTGAAATATCGCTTGCGGAGTCGTGTTCTTTTAGGTCAAGACATATGAATTAAGTTAATTATCTCAAAAAGGATATACAAAAGGATTAACTAAACTCACCAGAAACCCGATTCGCTGGAACCTCCACAACAGTATTCTCGGTAACATAACGTTTCTTTGTTACAAAATCCAAAGCAGCAACTGTTCGTTCCAACGGTATATGATTCCCACGAAAAGAGGTGTCCTGCTCTTGGTTTGGTTCCAGGAACTGCACAATAAGCTCACCTCGAGAAGAGTTTAAAAAAAGACTCGGATGATGACGTATTAATGACTGTAGCCAGTAGAGTAGTGACAGATTTTGATTGGTATTATTATTACTGAGCTTTAGAATATTTGTGAATGTATCGACCAAATAACCCAAGTACATATATGGAGTTTGACTAACAAGCTTATCGATTCCTGTTTTATCCAAAACTGATAGTAGAACCTAAAATAATGAAATATTACAACTTTAATATATATGAAGACTACTTATACATGACAAACTTACATCTGCTTGAGAAGTCAAATTTGACAGGACTGAAACATATTCTGCTTGAGTCCTTAAATTCTGAAAATAACAAGCATATTTAGTCTGCTATAAAAACCTTTTTAGTGTTATACCTTTGCAGTTATAAAATACTAATGTTGCAGACCAAACCGTAGGTATTATTTTTAACCCTTTACTGGTGGTATAATAAAATGAAAGATAACTTGATTTTTTTCTCCACAAATGTGGATCTAAAAATGTTTGATCATATGTAATTATATATTATTATTATTTTATATATTTACTAAAATTATATGATATAAATTATTTTCGTTTTTATAATAACAGAATTTCATAAAATTCACATTTAGTGTTATAATTATAAAGAACAATGAAATCAATTTCATCAACTGAATTTCTCAATACTGTATTATTTACCTATTGGCTGTAAGTGTGAATAGCCCCATATTGTATATAATTTTGAATTAGACTATGAAGATGTAGGTGTTTTCTATCAACTTAGAATTTCCAAAACTATCAATATCACAAATATTTTAAAAGTTTCAGTAAATAGAAATGCCAAAAAAAGTTTTAAAAAAATTTGAATTTTAACATATTATTTGTAAATGGTTAATAGATATTAAAAAAAACAATTTATACTCTTATTAAAATATCATTATTAGATGTAAAACAATATGAGTCAATTGCATAAAGTGGTATTAGCTGCTACTGATAGTAGCCTTAATACCAGTATGGTAGCAGTTACTACTAGGAAGTAAATTCAGTTGCATAAAACAGTATTAGCTTACTACTAGACTAACTAATACCTGGTGTAAGTCTTGGGAAATCCATGTAACATTTAAAGATTAACCAATTAAAATTCGTTATATAAATTCTGGATGTTTAGTAGAATTATTTTATATTTATAAGTATGTACAGCTTTATAAAATGAGAACGCTTTTCATCTGAGAGCAAAATAAGGAATATTTGACTTAAATAAGTTTTTGAAAAATTTCTTAAAAGTTTTTTTATATGTACAATGTAAATTTATTAAGATATAAAACATTCAATAACACATTATTATATGTCTGGCCATTTTTTCCCATGCTAACATGAAAAATAAATAGAAATAATGGAGTTATACCTACTCCCTCTTGGTAGTAGACAATTGGCCTAAATATATCGATTTTCAACTATTTATGCCTAGGCATAAATATTTTCTCCCTGAGTGAGACATAATTTGTTGATTTTCTTTGAGTTACTACCGGTAGTAAGCTAATACCACTTTATGCAATCGACTCTATATGCTAGTAATTTTTTAAAATATGAATGAAACTACAAACATAATGAGATTGTAAATATAATGTCCATAATTAGAATTAATAAAAATACAATATGAATAAAATAATAAATCTGTATACTACTCACATAATAGCCTGGTTTTAGATAATATGGTTGAAAGAAAACTTGTCTCATATATAAAATGATAATCTACAACATCTTTATGTCAACCAATTATAAATGAGAGCATTTTTTGTTAGGTTTATGATCACATGAACATGGCCTGGTGATGCCCTAGATGATAACATGGCTTTCTTGTTGTCACACATGGTTAAATAAAAATAATTGTGTGGCCCACAATATTGACCAACTTATATCATAGAGTAAAATTGCTATAGAAAAATTACTCATCCACATATAATGAACTAGGGGGGAGGTGGGGAAAACTTTGGCTTGAGATGCACCTAATAATATTGAGGGTAAGGGAAAATAAAATTCTAACAGAGTCAAAGTGACTTGTCCTTTAAAATATTCTATAAAAAGCCAATAATTTAGTTTGATTTATTTAATTATGAAAATATTGGTCCAGCAGTGGCCAGATCTGTTCTCCAATTCATAATATATATATATATATATATATATATATTGACGTCCAATTTGCAAACTATTGTATCCCGATTTTTTTAAAAAACGAGTTAGATATTTGGATGGTTTAGTTTTGGGTAGATGCACATTCTCTCTTAGTGGTGTATTCCTATCTTTTTTCGTTATTGAGTTATAACACAATGTCAAATGATCATATTCATCATTTATATTATACCAGGTGAAATCCAAACTATTGTTTTTTAAAAATGCAAAGTATTGTATAACAAACTATATATAGTATTATTTTGAAATACAATACAATTAATTTAAGTATTATATAATTATTTCCTGTTTTACTCCAATATAAGATAATATCTTATTTTCAAGAACTTATTATTTCTTATATTTATTTCTATATTATATTTCTTATTCCTATCTTATTATTTTAAGAACTTATAAAACAAATAATTTTTACTTTCTAAATATTCTTTTTGTAATTATAGAAGTTAGTACCTATAGTATTATTATAAAATATTCAAAGTAAAAACTAAAAAGATAAATATAGATGGACAAATTTATTAACAAATACCAGTCAATGTAATAAGAAAACATTAAAAAGATTAGACAATTTAATCTTAAAACAATAATCAGGTTAGTTTTAAAGTTTGTAAAAAGGTCATTATTCGGAACTTGATGTTGGAATACTGTTATAGAAATCATGGCACCAAGATGGGATTGAATTATTGTGACAAGCCCTAATTAACCCACCTTTTTTGGCAACAGAAATGGGAATCTTGTTCTTGTAAGCCTTTTTGGGTGAGACATCTGAAGGATTAGGTAAATGACCACATAGGATAATTGGTAGAACACTGGAATTATTGTGTGTTGTTTATTTTAAAAACACTTTTCCAACTGAGTTCTTTTTAACATTCAGTTGACGTATCTTCAACCATTTCACAATGTAACTGTCTAGTGAATATTTGGTGTTTTTGAGAATAGATGGTTGGATTTGTTTGTGACGGCACAAGAGAGTTGTATTATTTCATAGGGCTCACCAGTTTTCTTTGCTGACTTAAATACTGTGGAAATTTCCACAGGATGGAAGAATTCTTGGTTTTTCATGGAAAATTTGATAATGCTATGAATGTTATTGCTCTCCGGTTGAGTGTGACCTCTTACATAAAAGACTTGAGTGATATCATCAATATGTTTGCTTTTGTGTACCATCTTATAAAGAAATGCAGCAATTACTTTATTTCTATTCTGGCCTCCACAGGCATCTGAAGTATAAACAATTTCTTTGAAGCCTTGTTTGTCAAGCATTGGAAATATACTACATATTTCATTCACCCCTCTTTTTCCTTCTGTGTCATCCCATAGGTTCAACAATGGTCAAGTTAAGAACATAAAGTTTGCTTATATAGGAAAAACAATGTCTTTCTGATTTTGGTATTGTACTTTGTAAATCAAAATTTGCATATTTGAATTTCGAATCAACTTTTTTTGGTCCATAGCTACATTTCTTACAGCTCTAGCAGCTCCTTTTTCTAATACATGTTCTTTAAACTTTTCCTTTGTGTCGTCATCAGCTGTCTCTTAATTAAATGAGGAACACATTTGGCAAATGGCCTTCAATGGCTTAAACAACAAAATTTGATGGTCCTTTAACACAACCTTGTCCAACATTCGATTGCTTGCTTCTCCTGCACACCATTCAACATATCATCTGAAAAGCTCAACTTTTGAAACAACATCTTCAAGATATGTATGCTCAGGATTTATTTCACTTCTGTAAAGATGAACAGACACTTTCAGAACATGCTGAATAAATCTGATAATATTATTCTCGAGTTCAAGGTTGCATTCAGCTGCCTTTGGGTAAAGTCCACCCCATTTTTCTTGTTCTATCATTCCTTCTTTATTGACATTGCTTAATGACGTCCTAACAACTTGTTCTGAAATGTCAAGTGTGTTCAAAAAAATTCCTTACACCCAACTCTCTCCACCTTTTCCCATTTTACTTTAACCATATCTTCATTTATATATTTTCTCTTTGGCATAATTGAAAAATCAAGAGTTAAGAGTAGTGACAACCAAAAATTACAGCGGTGGACTTTTTAATAAAGTATTTGACAAAATTCTAGAATTCTCTTATGCAGAAAGATGTGTAGACTTCATTTCTATTTTTAGTCGATTGACTAATCTAATTATAATTGGTTAAACATCCAATAATGTGCATATATTATTTTGTGGGACCTTGTTTAGTGTATTTATTTTTCAAAACAAACTATAGTATTTCAATTATTTACTATATAAATTTAGAATTACAGCATTTCATATTGTATTCTAAATTTACATAACAGGTCAAACTATTGTATTCCTATTTCTCACTATCTATGAAAGGTATCAAAAATATGGACATGGGAAATTATTATATATTTACATATAAACACCTTGTATTTTTATCATAGTTCTATTATTTCAGTAAAATGCCTATATTTATAATCAAAAATTACCCTTAACTTTAAATGTCATTTGCCAACATTCAGAAAATGTTCAATACAATAGTTTGCATTTTGGACATAGATATTATATAGGAAGTAGAACTGGTCAAAGCACTAATTTTATATATATACAGTCTACTCTGGCTAATCAGGACACAAATCGAATCTTTGAAATATTTGGCTAATGATACAATATTTAAAAAAATGGCTAATTAGAAAACCTGTGAATTGTGAACAGAATTTGTAGAATTGTCCCAATATCTATAATGTATTTTTCCCTGGCTAATCAGAACAGCTCAACTATACAATATTATATATATATATAAATACCTACCTTCATTTATGGATGATAAATAAATTCAAGGACATAATTTTCTGTAATCTAAACCTACCTAAACCCTGCAAATTATTGATATGTACAGGGTGAGACTAATTGCATCATGTTTGCATCACCTATTCAAAGATTGGACCCCATTTATAATGGGGACTGATGCCATTGTGTCTACAAATATGTATATCACAGTCCACATTTTACATTTGGGATTAACACCATCTATAGGGGGTGTCATTTTTTAATTAATGATACCAATAAAGGCTTGCTTCATAAATATAAATGTATACTATAGTTAAATAGTTAAATAGTTAAATCAATCTTATTACTTATTAAAACTAAAAATTATTAAGTTAAGTTGTTCTGAAAAATGTAGACTTTCCATTATATTACTGCTTGGTCATTAATTAACAATCATAAAATCAAACAGAACTCTACTTAATTGGAATGAAAATAGATAGATTAATGGAACTATAAGTTGGTCAATGGATATTGTGGCTTAGAGGTTTTTTATATTCCAAATACAGTTATTTTGTATATATACATAACACTAAACCACTTTAGTCAAGGATCAATAAAGGGGGGCATGAGCCCTCCAGAGCCATATCACTGTTCAAGGCATATAGAAATATTAATTACTAGAGAACCAGCCTAAATTCCTTGTCTTTTGTATGCAAGATGTTATAGCTTTTCTGCCAATTTTATTAAATATATAAATATTATATAAAATTCAAAATCAGCCGAAAAGGTTTATTATACCTATTCTGTCAATTTAAGTATATATATATTTATAATTTAAAATTCAAAATCGGCAGAGAAATCCTGCTAATTTTAGTATATATATTTTTATAACATTATTTTATATAATAAATTTTTTTATATATGCATACATTATTTTTAGGAACAAATTTTATATTATAAATAAAATTGAAAATCAGCAAAGAAATCCGCAGAAAAGGTTTAAAACATCATTGGAATCATGTTTTCAGAAACTGGCATTTGTTTTTATCAAATGCATTTGGCATCAGGTTTTGTGGAATCAGGATCAGGTTCTATCTATAACCATGTTAAAACATATTCTAAAAGTGAGGCATTCCTGGCAGCCAATAGGTATCCTTTTGAATCAACCCCTGATTGGAAATTATTACTGCATTCTTTTAAAAACTTTAATTTCCTGCAACAGATATTTCATATTTTTAGCTTGCAATATTTAGCAACTATATTTAAGAATAGAAAATAACCAAACTTTTGTGTTGAACATACCACTTCTTTCTTTTGTTTCTTCAATTTAATTTTTGACTCTTTAATTTTTTTTACAACTTTCGTTGTTTCCATTACTATCGGTGACATTCTAAAAAAACATTCTATAAAACCATGTGCGTACTAATTTTAATTAATTTAAGGGCTATGAATTTCATGATATGTTTATATCATTTAATACTAAAAATTAAGTGGTACGAAATTTTTTTTAAATTTAAAATGGAATATTTGAATAATTGTAAATAACATTTGTATGATATGTCTCTATTATTATTCTTATAACTTAACTTCGTAATCCCTTTATTATAATGATATTTAAGAATTAATCGATTTGGAAAATTGATTCATTTAAACAATTATGATAAAGAGTACTTTAAAAAATCTAATAATAATAATAACGAATGAATTCCACTAAGTAGTTTACTTTTTAAATGGAGCAAAAATATTTTATTATTATATAATATTGCGGAGTGTACACGTAAGTACGTGCCCAGGAAATTCTTCAAATAATATTATAGTAGTCCGTGTACATGTCATAAAAATATTAAGTTAATAATTATAATGATAGTTTTATTGATTCTGACAATTTAACATATTGGGGACAATTTACAAATGTTACATAATAATATAAAATAATAAATATACGTAAATAATACACAATAGAATAGATACAATCCAAACGAATTCAGTAAAGTTTGCTAATCCTACGACATGAGCCAGAAACGAGAGTCCAAGGGTAGCATCTTAACCACTCGGCCACCACGGTATAAATGCAATAATTAAGTACCTAAAATAGAAAAATCTCTTATTTTATTCAGAGTAATTTATTTTACCTTATAATATTTTCTTGCACATTTTTATACATTAAATTGACTCAAATGCGCTACTTTTAGCTTATTTTGTAGTAAAAATATATATATCTAACTATAGGGCCGATTGTTAGCAATAAATTAAATAACTCAAAGATTTTGCAATATAAAACTCATTCGCATTTTTTCTCTTGATTCTTATATTTCAGTTCAAAATAATTTTTCCTGTTTTTTTATTGTGTTCTAATTATTAATTATAATAATATATAAAGCATTATTTATAATAAGTTTAAACTAATAAGTTACAACTTATAAGTTTAAGCGAAGTCTCATCAGATTTGACTTATAAGTTTAAGC
>JAUZNC010031125.1:9884-20651 GCA_034780395.1 Vannuccia rotundouncinata | reverse complement strand
ATATACTTTGGTATAATAAAACATTTTATGGAAAATTATTTTTTTACAGGCGCTCAAATTCATCGATACAGCCTATATAATAGGTACCTATATCAATAGGTAACTAAATTTAATACAGTAAACACTCGCTAATTAATACACGCCTTAACTACATTCGTTAATTATAATACAACTTTTTATGGCCCGAATTTTTTACTATTGTATATATGTTAAAACTGTAGTCTAATTAATACATTTTGAAATTCGCATAATTAATACATTCGATAAGTAAAACCACTTGTGTCGGCACATTTTTTTATTTATGTCTCTAATCAATAAATTCTAATACTAAGTAATTTATACTAGGTAATAAAAATAGTTATAATAAAATAGAGTATTAGTTATTATTAGTTATAACTTATTAAGTTACTGTTGAACAGATTGTAATTCACTTTGTTTAGTAGTCTTTATATATCTGTTCATTATAACGATCGTTATGCTTAATATAACTGGTTTCCCTGAATCTTACAAAATGAATAATATAGGTAAACGCTTCAAAGGAAGTTGTGAATATAGCTTCGATGCGTTTATTATAATGAAAAATTGAAACACATTTATGATAACATGAAAAATATGATTTACGCAAATTTTATGATTGAAAAACGTATCTTTTTATGTATTTTTAAAATATAAAAGAAGCATGTAATATAATATAATATAGAAGCATGTAGTTTTAAAATAAAGGATACAAAGAAATATAAAAACCATTAATGCGTGATAATTATTTAAGTTGGCCAAAACAAGATATAACGAATAATCGGTTATATGGACAGACTTTCTAAATTAATTATCCACATTCAGTTACAAAAGAATCTAGTGAAACCGTGGTTATCGTAGACTAAGAGTTCTTTATGGCTAAATAGAGAGAAATCTGAGTAATACATGACGGAATTTAGTAAAATCGGAGCTAATTACGACTGAATATTAAGTAAAATCGAAGTTTTTTAAAAATAGGATTATGAAAAACAAAAACAAAAAAGTTATATATTATTATAAAATCTTTTATATATGCGTAACACAGTTCTCTTAATGTACAATACAATCAATTACTTAATACAATTTCTCGATTTAAAAAATGTATTAATTATTATAATTAATTCATTCGTTAATTATAATACAACTTTGCCTGGGACAATTGATGTATTAACTAGCGGGTGTTTATTGTAGTAGAGGTATAAGAAAAGAGAAATTATTGGATATTATTTTTTTTAATTGTATACAATTGTGACCATTGACCTATATATTATTTATCTATAAATAATATATAGGTCAATGATTGTGACGGACAATTTTTAAAAAATAAATCAAATAATTTAATAGGTTTAGATATTTGGTTACATAGTTCAAAAATACATTCATACTACTACTAAATTTGTACAATGTACTGGTGGATCCAGCATTGCGCCCAAAAGAGTTCACAATATCACTGTTTAATATCATGAATATAATACTTAATTGTATTAAAAACTATTTAGCACTTTTACGTCAACACTCTGGATTCTCAACCATACAACCTCTCGCAAACCCTGCAATGTATTGTTTTTTTTAAATAAAATTTGTCAATTTAATTATTTCATTAAATTTCAGTTAAAATAAGTATAAATACCCACGTCGACACCATTTTTATGAAGATAACATTATACAATATGATTTTATATTCTGGATATTATTGATATATCCAGAATATGTATATATATGTGTTAAAATACATTAATTTAAATTTACTGGTTGTCAAAGAAAATAGCGCATAGTTCAAAAATATTCTAATTTTATTTTACAGTTTAACATACAAAAAAAGTAAAAGCAATAATGATTAATTATTAGTTAACGTTTCTAAAATTTTATCTCTTTAATAATATTATATTTGTCTATATTAAAATTAATTAACATATCAATGGTAATATTCTTACAATACATATTTTTATATTTAATTTTAAAATATAATTTATTCTTTTATTTTTAATATAACATCATTTTGGAATTTTTTTAAAATTTAACTTTTCACATTTTGAAAAAAAAAATAATAAAATTACGGCAGCATTATTTTAGTTCACATATATAATAAGTAATCATATTTTACCAATACCATTACCAGTCTACTCTGGCTAATCAGAACAGATAAAGCGTTAACATTTTGTTCTGATTAGTGAGAGTTCTAATTTGATAAAAATTATTTAGTGCTTTAAGCTATATGAGTTTATGTATGGTAGATCATGGAAACAATATAATAATCAGTTTATAATTCAGATTCAGAATAATAAATAAATTAATACTACAAAATTTAAATTGTTTATAATTAAATAATACACACACAGAATTAAAATATTTTCTTTATTTTTATATAAATGGATTAGTCATATATTTAATCTTAAACATTTTAAATTAATCTGAATAAATATATTATAATAAATGACTTTATTTTTTTATTGATTATAAAATGACACTCTCATGCAATAGTATCAATACAAAATATATAATATAAAATATGAACTGTAAATTGAAAAGTAGTACACATAATAATTAACTCTCACTATGGCATCAATACCCAATATATAAACAATATAAATAATGATCATAATTTCAATAGGTAATACAAACACAATGATAAAATTTACTATCCTTATTAAAACTCTCCCCTATATATTTCAATAATATTTCATGGTTTAGATTACAGAAAATGTCCTTAGGTGTATTTGTAATTGACAAATAAGGGTTAAAAGTATATAAACACATTGTTTATTCTGTTTACAAAATATAAATACATCATATGTATAGATAGGGACCATTCTACAAAATCTGTTGACAATTGACATTAGTTGGTGTTCCAATTAGCCATTTTTTATTATTTTCTACTAATAAAAAAAGAAGTAATTTAATTTGTGTTCTGATTATCCAGTTCATCCAATTGGCTGGATTCTTATTAGCTGGATTAGACTGTAATACAATAATATATTGAAAACAAAAGTTATACATTATTTTTTAATTTAAATTAATTCTAAATTAATTTAAATTTAATTCTAAAGCTTTTATGTTTCCTAAGTTAATTTCATTAAGCTTCATTATATAAACATATTTACCAATATTTTTAAATATTAAAACTGGATTCAATACATGACTAATGTTATGTATAATCATTAATTATACAGAGGTATGATTCTTCCTATTTTAATTGCATGTTTTTTAAATTTTTTACCACAAAATGTTGCTAAAGTCTTTAGATTGTTTTTCAGATTCCTCTACTGTCAGAAAGTTTTCACCAAACTTTTCCAACTCTGCCCTCAGCATCTTTGTCAGTTGTTTTTTTACAATTTTAAACTTAATAGGGTCACCAATTACAAGATAAGTCTTTCAATTTGTAACAGAGTGGCTAATAATCAGGCTATGATTCTTAACATAATTTCTGAACACAGACTCCCAATATTCAAGGACATCAGTAAGGATCTAAAGGTATTTAGTCAAACTTTAATGGACAGAACATCAGCCAGTTACAAAATGACATAGTGAGCACAAAACAATTCAGGAAGATGCACTTAGTAATATATTAAAGAAATTATTTTCTTTTAATATTGATGAAAGCACTTCCAAAACAAGAAAAAAGGAGTTTTAGTAATTGTAGTGACCTATTTCTCTAATTCAAAGTACAAAAGGTTGTTGTTGAACATCTTCATGTGATTGAGTTAATAACAGTGAACACAGATAATTTAAGGAAGGCATTAAAAAAACATATGCTTCTAAGATGCAATAATGTTTCTATTCTAATGGATTCTTGTTCTGTTATGGGGAAATGAAAAATGGAATTAAAAAATTATGACTTTGTTGGATATTGATTGGTATATTTGTTAGCTATGCCCACAAAAGTTCTTGTGACCCATTTGTCCAACATACCATCAGTATTTGATGATCTATTTAATGGTAATAGGGTGTCTGCAGATCTTAGAAAATATTAAGTGCATAAATTTATGACTTGATTAGGATTAAGTTTACACTTCATCTCTTTGATGTATACTTAGTATTCTATGATGGTTTCCTTAACTCTACCTGTAAAACCAAGTATTTAATGTTTACTAATATTTGAAAATAAAATAAATGAACTTATGTTTCTAACTTGTATAACTTTTATTAATATGTCTTATGGAAAAGAAAGGGAATGTATTAAAAAATTCAATCAATAAAATAAATTACTATCCATTTTCAAATAGTTTTTTTAATTGTTAGCTATATAGTATTTTTCACAGATAAATATTTTTCTTTTTATCAGTGACCTTCCTGTGATAAATTAAAATTTTGCCTGATATTATTTTTTATTTTTCAGACTGATTTTATTTGCTAAAGTGTATCCAAAAGGGTCTATATAATTTATAGTTTTTTTTAGTTTATGGAAAAATATAAATATTATTATGTTCTAGTATTAAATTTTTAATTAATTAAAACTATTTTTTAATATTTTATTAGGGGTGACGGATTTTTAATTTTTCCATGCTTAGTGCAGATCCATGCTAAGATGAAATCCCTCACCCCCTCCCATGAATAAAAAAATTTGAAGAAAATAATTTTGATTTTAAGTGGCTATCTCAAAATGAACATTTTTCACTATATTCTTTGGATCTCGTCCCATATTTTAAATATATATATAATAATAACAAATATTTTTATGAGAATTAGAAGTCATAATTTGTGTGCATGATGTATTATTAAATTGTATCTAACAAAAATAATTCTCTGTTTACACTGTCAAAGCATACAATATCATCTTATTCACTTAATCCTTGGTATACTTGAATCTTGTAAGGGGAATACTTATTTACTTCAGAATGTGTTGCACAGAATTTTTGCTTATGCCTACACCAGATGCACCTTTACTTTGACTTTTAACTGGACTTCTTTCAAATACCGAGAGGGCCACTTTTTAGGACATCTGCCTCATTTCCACTTTGGTGTTGACTAACTAGTCTGCAAACGGTTTTGTAGTCAACTCAACGATGAAGCAGTTCAGAAATATCAACTGTTTTTCTTGAGTATGTCTAACCATCACCAACATATAATATTAATTCTACTCTTTCATCTTTACTTAGCGAATTTTTTACAGTGTGAAATCAATAACAGAGTTTACTATGTTAAAATACAGTCTTCTAAAATTGTGTCTGCATTTCTATAATCGTTGATAAATTAAAAATATTTGTGTTGGGAATTCAAAGTTGATGGGAAACACTTTCACTTATAACATCCTAATTCAATATAATATATTTAGTATACATATTTATAATTTTAGGAGGCATTACTTTTGGGTAATCCTGTATATAAAAATCATTTTGTTTAATGAAAATTTTCAAAATAATCTTTCCTTTCCAATTTCATATTGATGAAAAAATAATTAATAATTTTAATTCATTAAAAATGTTGTTCTTAATGATTGTGCATAAATTATTTTTTACTAAAATCATCTATGTTACTACACAATATTAATCCTAATGAACATTATTGGTTTGTTTTGATACGTAATTCAGATAAACAGACGACCATGGAATCACAAAAAAGTTCTCAGAATTATGGAAACTATTCAAATTTTGCCTGTCCATCAGTACACAATGAAAGATTGCATCAGATGACGCTTCTTCTAAAAAAAGTAGAACTATTTGGATTTTTTATCTAAACGTCGAGTATTCAAATACAGAACTGAGTTGTTAAATAAATAATATTAATAGTTTGTACAAATGCTGCAGCTAGAACCTACTATATAAAATTGGGACTTATATATTTAATATTAATAATAATCACTTTTGGTTAAAACTCAACACTTATTTTTTACATTGTAATTCCTTCATTAACGCATGAATAACAAATTTTGCAGAGAGCAGAAAAACTTCCCTGTCAACGTGAAGAAGAAAATATTCCGATATACATGAGACCTCCTGTTGAGTAAGATTTTCATTATAAAATATTTTGTTTCAAACTTTTGAAATCACCTTTAGTATAATAGATCATATAATATACTAACTAATACATCTTTAAAATAGTTAAATACAAGATTAATTCTAAATTAAAGTTACATAATCTACTGTTAGAGAATGTAAACACAATATATCAGAGAAGGACCATCGTGCGGAATTAGGAATTCATCATACTACAGATATATTCAATTGTGAATAGATACTATCAGTAAATTATGTAAATAAAACTAAATGCCCTGAAAATACCTTTGCAATATTAAAAGTTTTAAAGAAATGTAATTATTATTATTTGAGAACGATAAAGTTATGAGGAGAAATATTTTTTAAAGTGAAATTTTGTTTAATTAAAATACATTCTACATTTTCCGAAAAATAATTATAAAAAGATCCGAAATTTTCTGCCTTCCTGAGGTATTGCTATATTTTCAAAGTGTTGTTTTATTTTGAATGCAGTTTAAAATGACACTGTTTCGGCCTGGCTGTGAGGTACGTTATGATTGCCCCAATCCCGTAGTCATATATGATTTCTTAAAGGCTTTGAGAGTACACTATATACACTTAACCCCCGTGTTCTTCAGTAAAGATTCCATTCTTATTTTCCCCATAGCTATTTTCACATTTGTTATATCGTGTGTCAGGAATGAATAGGGTATAATTCAAACTTTCTACTAATTGTTTTATTTATTTCAGTGTCTGGAAATTACCTGCAACAGAGCCTATATATGGTTTCAAGCACTCTTCCCCGATCCGTCATCGCAACATTGATAATCTCCCTCGGGATAATATGTTTTCTATAATGCAACCGAAACCTTCACCACCTCCCCTTTCCGATAAATCTCTGCCCAAAACAAAGCATTTTAAAGTCTGAAGAATTTATAATATGCTACTTTTTAAATACTTTTCCTCCATTACAAGTTGTATCATTGTGCATCATTTATAGTGTTAAAATTATGACAAGAGATCTTGAATTAGTTTTTATTTAAAATAGCTTACATCCAATAAATTGAATATAATAGTTGTTAAAATTGTTTCTTTTGAAATTATTTAACTGTAAATAGGTTAAGAAATACAAACTTATTAATTTAAATTATGTTCTATTTTCTGAATTATTTTAAATAAAAGGCGTCGCTAAAGGTATTGTGAAGTGTGTAAACGAACCTCTGTTTTTTGGGGGATGTATTCTTTTTATGCGCTCAAGCCCATTTAAAAAAACTATTTGAATAGGCTAAAGTATACAATGCATTAAAAAATAAATTTTAAAAACGCCCCTTGTAAATTCCTGGTAGTGGCCATGAAATGCAGAAAATTTAATGTTAAAAGAATAAAATATAATAAATACACACTGGAACTCTTAATTAAACTCTATGAAAACGATGAAATATTCATAACAATGTATCCTTTAAATGTGTGATACATGTATAATGACGTTAATATTGTAAATACGAAATATTCATACGAAATCATTCATACGAAGTTCCAAATTGTTTTAATTAATTACACTTCAATAGATATCCTTATTGTTTAAAACGGACAAGCAAACAGGAGCTCTATCTCCTGGTGTAGTTCCATTTGTACCCTCAACTGGAGGGGGGGGGGTGAAAGGAGATACATTGCCTGGGACAAGGGAGGAAATACCGGGCGAGCGGTGTCTGGGTATGTGTGAATGGGGGGCTTTTGTGGAGCCAAGGATATTTACCGGCGCGGTACCTCTGGCTTTTCATGGTCCGCTGGGGATGTGAAGGCCAACCCGGGACGGAATTGCGGGGGGTACGTCACTACCAGGTTTTGTGAAGGGTGCAGTGCTTATGGGGTCCACCTGAGGTGCAGCTCGATGTCTAAATGGATTGTCTACAGGAGAGAGGGGGGCGTTGTACACCTTGCACGAGATCGGAGGAGGTTGGGCACGTAGCTGAGTGTATGTTTTTGTGTTTGCACGTTGTGTGTAGACTTTATGTATGCGCCAGTCAGACTGCTTGCCCTGGTAGGGGGTCTGGAGAACCTGACCATTCGTACCAACAACAACAAGCTATCAGATATTACCTGGATGCTCTATATTCACAATAAAAATAATTATAGTAACTGGACAGTTCTAAATGATTATTGAATCAGTATTTACTAAATTCTTCTCCAAAACAGCAATCAAAGATGTACAAGTTATCAAAATGAATTTTAAAATATTTAATAAACTATTTATTCCCCATCCCACTACATAAATTAAAAAACAGCAAAAACAGAATAAAAGTATTTTTATATTGACAAAGATATACAAGTAGTAGGTAGATAAATTAATACTATCCATAAATATACATGAGCAAATAATAGGTGAAATAAGCTAACAAAAATATAATAAATTGTATTTTTAGATAACTGATTATCAAATGACTGGCTACATTACCCGAAGTTACCTAAAATAAAGAAAATAGTAATATTAAGAAAGCCTTATTAGAAATATACCTGGTGTCTTAAATAAATTCAATATTATATAGATTTACATATTTATACATGTGTGCGACTAGATAGTTACTGAATAACCAGAATTAGTTGTATGAGATTACAGTCGTGACGCGGCATTAATTCATCGATCGCTCAGTGATGGCCACACCAGCATAACTTCGGCCTGTCATCATGTTGCTAGGCAACAACTGCCAGGCGTTAGTCTTGGGGTCGTAACACTCCACGGACCCGAGATTAGAAGACCCATCGTCGCCACCGACGACATAGAGGAACCCGTTGTAAGTGACGACCCCTGAAATTGGAGAAAACAGGACGAGTTAGTTGACACAGGAAGTCCCGGGAAATCCTGTGTGTTGTCTTACCCGCGTTACGACGACAGAGGTGCATGTTGGCCACCTGCCTCCACAGATTGGCCGCAGGGCAGTACACCTCCACGCTGTTCCTGACGAGGGGGCCGTCGTGTCCCCCCACCGCGTAGAGAAGACCCTCCAACACGCCCACCCCGGCCCCGCTCCGGCGACACGTCATCTCGGCCACACAAGTCCAGGTCTCCTCGGCAGGGTCGAACCGCTCCACACTGGACAGGCACTGACGTGAGGCCCCATCATAACCGCCCACAGCGTAGACCAACTCCTGGAGCACTCCCACACCCACGCTGGACCGACGAATGGACATGGCCGAGATACTCTTCCACTCGTTGAAACTGGGGTCGAAGCGTTCCGCCGTGGAGAGACCTGTGAGGAGGTTGAACATCATGAACACATTGCTGCAATATCGATTATCACAAGGCCGCCACAAACCCGAGGATCCATCGAACCCGCCGACCGCATAAATACAGTTGTGGAGCACAGCGACGCCTAGCGTGGACCTCCGGGCCTCCATGTTGGTAGCGGTGCTCCACACGTTCTGCGCGGGGTCGTACATCTCCACGGAGCGCACCCGGAGGCTGCCATTGAAGCCGCCGACAACATAAACGAGTCCGTTGAGAACGGCGACCCCACAACGACACCGACGATTGGGCATCTCCGCCACCGGGAACCATTTGTCCGCCTTGAAGTCGTAGCACTCCACCGTCCGGATCGCTTTGGGCGCCTGTCCTCCAATCACCACCAGGATCTAGAGGAGGAGGTGTCCAGTGATTATCATTGCTGCAACTGTCGTCTGATCGAGCGGGAATTACCTTGGGCTGGCCAACAGGGGTCCTCGGCTTAGTCCTGTCTGACTGGTACTTGTTCTTCTCCTCGACGGTGAGCAGGTTGTAAGCGAGGGCCTCAAGCAGGTAGTCCTTGCACCAGTGGTTGTCCCGGAGAAAGGTGTCCGAGGTGCTCAACTTCACCAGGTAGTCTTTGGCCAGGAGGGGGAAGCGAACTCGGGCGAAGAGTTGACTGGCGAAGCGCTCTCTTTCGTCGGGGTTTTGTTTAATCCATCGGATGACGGCTTCAAAGACCTGTTCTTCGGAAGCCGAGACACGATCACTGGATGTTAACTGTTCCACTTGAAAGTATTCGAGTGCTAGAAATTCTTCGTCTTGCTGGAGTACTTCGCTGAAAGAAGAATCGACGGTATTGCTTTAATATTCTAAAGAAGGAAGGGGGGTCCTCTCGACCAATCAGAATCGATTATTTTAGATCCAGAGGTGGTCCTCCCATACTACTAAGAAGTCTAAAACAACAAATAAAACAAAACGAGTAGGGCCCACCTAAAGTGTTGTTCAGTGTAGAGCCGAGCATAGTTGAGGAGTTCTGTGCAGGAGTGAAGATCAGCAAACTGTTGTATACCCAGACAGTTAGAAGGATGCATTTGGTACTGAAGGAACTCACAGCAAGCCTCACGAACTTCATTTAATTGGAGCAGATTCGCTGCTGGTAGCAACATTTGGACATTTTCTTCGGTTACGTGAACCTCTAAAAGAAAGATAAGATCAAGACACGTGAAATGGTTTTTAACACAAATATAACATTGTAGTTTCCATTTTCAGCAATAAATTAAGTTTGTGTCTAAATAGTGAATTATAAAGCAGTAGAAAGTTTTTTAAACAATTGTTAAATATAGATATTTTAGACCTGTAAAACATAAAATTTATTCTTTTATATTTAATACGATGAAGTATAAATAAAAAAATATGGATTGCATGTTTCAATTTTATTTAAAACACTGAAATGTATTTTTTATTTGTTTTTGAATAATTATCAAAGCCTTAATTTTAATCTTTTTTAAATTACTAGTTTCCTAGTTTTAGTGGTATAATTTATTTTAGACCTGTAAAACATAAAATTTATTCTTTTATATTTAATACGATGAAGTATAAATAAAAAAATATGGATTG
>JAUZNC010031114.1:0-14209 GCA_034780395.1 Vannuccia rotundouncinata | reverse complement strand
GAGTTCACCAAAGACACAGCCCACAGACCAGACATCTGAAATACAACCACTCATATCAAACAGAGCTCTATCTAAAGAGGCGCTCCCAAGTAGGAGTTCACCAAAGACACAGCCCACAGACCAGACATCTGAAATACAACCACTCATATCAAACAGAGCTCTATCTAAAGTATGGCTTATAAGAATAAAGCCATGATTTCCATCGATAGAGCGTACTCCATTTAAAAACCGAACAATAACAAATACGTGATAGATTGAAGAGTTATCAAAGATCCTCTATTCAGTGTTCAATTTATAGAATCGTCATTAGAGACGTGTCATGTAAAAGGGTTGGTTATTCAAATTCGCAGTCTGTCAATAATTGACATTCTAGATTTAAGAATCCTGATTTATATTTACCAATTTGATTAGTGTAATTTGTAGCTCCAAATATGAGTTCTGGTGCTCGATAATACCTTGAGCAAATGTAGCAAACATTGGGTTCCCCTTGCACCAGCATTTTCGCACTGGAAAAGGGAAAAGCATGTTATTATTAAATATTATATTAGCATAACTTTATCATGGTGAAAAACAATCTATCTAACATCTGAGTAAATTGTGTGTAAGAAACACGCAAAATGGAAGGTTAAAATATCTGAATAAAATGACAAAATTACAGCAATAAATTATAAACCGTTATCGAGGATGTAAACGACGTAAAAAACGCAGACGAATCGAATATAGAAATATATCAACAGTATCAATGTTTATAAAATATAAAACACCACTGATTTAAGGATACTGCTTTCGACATGTTTCCCAGTGGGTTCCTCTCTTTCATATAATAATCTAGTATACCATTTTGAGAAACACCAATATCGAAGCTGGATCAAGTAATTCCAGAAGGGCTGGTTGTGTTATAATGATATCTGAATATTGATTTAACTTATTTGCTATGAAATAAAATTAACTGGAATCCTTTTGGAATGTATGAATTCAAGGGTAGAGTACATTTAAATGGAAAATTTATCGAATTTTAAAAGAGGAAAATAAAACCAACCTTCCGAAATCGCAGATCTTGAGAATGGCTGTCTCTGGGTTTACCAAGAGGTTTTGCGGTTTAATATCGCGATGACAAATGCCCTGCGAATGAATGTAGCCCACTGCTCGTAGCATCTGATACATGTAGAGCTGACAGACATGGAGAGTGAGAATAACAAGTTATAATGTCTAATACGAGGGCCCGGAGTGTCACAGAGGTCTACAATACTACAAGAAGGAGGTCTATGTGTGAAATTAACAACAATTTTAATTGAATTAAAGGGAATCTCTTTGATTGTCGGTCTTCGCCAATGTAAAATGAAATTTAATATGATTTCGATTGTAGTTTTAGCGGTTAATTTTACCTGTAAGTATATTTGTATTACGTGCTTACAAGTAACTTATATATACAAGTTTATATATATACATGTATATTACAAGTTTATTTTTCCCCCAATTTTTATATTTGATATCTTAGTAGGAAAAGTGACAAAAAGAGAAAGCTTACAATTCTATTTTTTGAGAAGAGGTTGAATTCTGTGAATCAAAAACATGAACTCATCGACTAACTTGTATAATGTAATTTTATAAACTAGAGAAAATATTATTTAACATTGTCAACAATCATGACATTGTTAATAATTAGTGATTTATAATTAGTCGAATTATACTTCAAACCTCATTTCAAACTACAAATTAAGTTTACATACAAACAGAGATAGTCAATCTTAACCATTAGTAAAATATCTTTACCTTGACATAAAGCATAGGAATATTCTGCTTGGGCTTCGCGGTATAATAATGTTTCACAATCCGATAAAGGGTGTGAGGAACGAACTCGGTTACAAGATGCAGATATACTTCATCCTTCTGAAGCCAAAAAGGTGTGAACAAGGGTGAACTACCGGACAAAGGATAATTCAAATTGTGACTTTTATGAATAAACATACCTTTTCAACCGAAGAGAAAAAGAAATAGAATAACCGGATAACATTAGGGTGCAAGATAGAGCGGAGAATTTGAAGTTCCCGATTCTGAAAGCACAAGAAAATGGTGACAAAGTAATTCATTGCTATTGACAAAAAATGGAAAATATCCACCACGCTGCTAAAAAGAGAGTAAATCGTGGTCCATTTTAATGACGAATATTGTGACCCTGTTGAAAAGTAAAGCAATCACAGCTAATAATCAAATTAAAGTCTACAATGTAGTCCCATAATTAGAACTACAAAATTGAGATAATTTAATGACGACCGACTTACTACAAGAACTTTTTAAGCAAATAGGAGGTTTGAGATGATGAATTTTACGAATAATTAATCAATTTTGAATAATTTTAGTGATTAATATTATAATTAGATTGTTAATTTTATGATTATTTTTTTATTTTATAAATTTATAGAGCGCATTAAATCCGAAGATGTCAAATGCAGTCAGACACACTACCATCTGGGCCACCCCGCCCCAGATGGTACATTTTCTGTTACATTTTTACGCAATTGCCTTCTAAAATCCAAGGGTGAGAATATGATTATGTTGGATACATTGTAAACTAGAAGTGCAAATTATCACATAGGTGGTTGTATTTATGCTGCTTTTTGGAAATTAATTTAATTGTCTGAATGGAATTTGTTAGTTGTTGTATTTCCAAAAGTCTGTTTGGTAATTAAATATATTTAAAAACTATTTCAATCGACTTCTATTAAAAAGTTTGGAAATTAATATTCCATAATTATACTTTTATTTTGGGAAATTTGACAAATTTTGACAAATTTGGTAAATACAAGCCGCATAGAAACGATATGATAACAATGTAATATATTTGGACATCTATTATTGGGCTATATCGTTTAGTTACAAAATTGTCATCTTTAGTAAACAAGGAAATAAAATACACGGAGTAATACATGGACAAACCGAAACAGAACGAAACCTTCTTTCTAATTCATAAAAAGAGTTAACAGAATGGTAACGTAACGGTGTATAGATTCTTAATTATTACTCAATTAATTAAATCAATTGTAAAAACAGACAGGATTGTGGCAGACACAATGATCATTAATTGGCCTTCGGGTAAATGTAAACCAGTAATGCAAATCAGTTTATGAATTGGAAAATGTCGTAAACCAAATTTAAACTCTCTAACATAATCAAATTCGTGTGAATTCAAACTTCTCAATGGCGAAGAGCATTTATTGGAAAAGGGAAATTTTCTTTTGAAGATGTGGTGACATTTAAAAATTACTTACATTTATTTATCTTACCAAAAATACGTATTAATAAAACCAGGAGAGAAATTTGGAAGAAAAAGCAACCGTTTTAAATTTAGCAACGTTTTATATATTAATTGATCAACAGATAGTTTAATAAAACTAGAGGATATAAAGTAGGGTGGTCAACCCTTTTTTAAATTTAAAGATATTGTTGTTAAAGTTATATGTTTGAAATACTCCAACCAATTGAGAAATCCAAAAATTTCAATTTAACGAAATCGACCACCAATAAAAATAATGAATCATTGTGAGTGTCAAACCTTTCCAGCAAATTCGTGCGCATTCTTGTGAGATTTAGAAACAGAAGGGAAGACTCCAATGCAAACATTAAATGTGCATGTGTAAACAAAGGCTAATAATAAGCGGTACTTAATCCATTCACATGGTTAATGAATTATTTTGCCAATCAAAACCATCTTTACAACATTCATGAACTATTTATAGGTTGTAAATATACATATAAATAATTTCTATCTTGGTTTTAAATATAATTATCTATCCCATTGAGGTAATAAGACAATAAAATCAAGTTGGCCTCCAAATGTAACATTATTGATTTTTTTTAAATCTACGGATATAAAAGATAAACCGGCTTTATATTGTGTGGGCCTAAAGATGTCTAATACCAAAGATCATTTTTTATATCCAGACATATCAATTATAAGCGAGCCAAATAAGAAACTCTCAAAATCTTACTTAAAAATTGTGGGAAAATATCAAAATTGGAAATCTGTCAAACTCCAAAAAATATTGTTATATACACGTGAATAGATTTCATAATATTATTTGTATACTTTAAAATAAATTTCAAACAATTACACAGTTTATTACAAGTCTGTATTACCTATAAAGGCATCATTCGTTGTTAGTTTAAATTGTCCTAATGATAGTAAGAAGCGATGCTATATTTTTTTCAAAAACAGAAATGTACAGTCACCTAATCAACTACAATAAATTAATACAAAAATAATATTTCAACACGTCAATATTCACCTTAAATCTTTTGTCCTGAAGAACTTTTTTGACAGCAACCTCGACATTATTGTGTTGCAATCGACCTGAATAGACTACACCGAAAGAACCATTCCCAATCACCCGAATGTCTTGATAAGTTATACTGACATCCGCATCCTCAGGTACCTGTGTAGCCTCCACTGTAACCGGAGTACCCTCAGCTGGAAAATAAGTATCAAAAATTTAATTTAAAGAAAAAGAATTCAATGGTTAACACAGATAAAACACTTATTGTGAAATTTTATTAAAAGAAAGCTTTGGATAATTATTTTTACTGATATATACTGAAGACATCACAAACTACCAAGACATATTTTAAAGACAAAATCACGTGATTTAATTATTAATAATGAAATAAAACGAGTTATAAAAAACAACATAATTATGCATGACAAACAATAAAAAAGATCAACACAAAACAATAAGATAATACAAAACTACACAAAACCTCAAACAATAAATATTTTAAAGTGGTATTTACAGAAACATTTTTCGATGAAATTGTAACTATTTTTGTGTATGTAGACCAAGCCCATGGTCACATTACTGAGTAGCTTAGAGGACATTTTTTTGGGTGCTTTACTGCGTTGTGCAAATTCTGCACTGCCAGAACCTCCGCTACGCGTAGTTGACTGACCTGATTCTTCGAATTCTCTTCTCAACATTATTATTTTCAAATCTTGTTTTAATTATAGAATGTTCTTTGCTTCAGCTTCCTCTAATCAAGTGTTTCAAATTTCTTGACAAATTCAATTGGTATTTCTTTAATTATAAGTAGAGTATTGACTAAAAAAGCATTAAACAAAGGAAGTTGTGTAATATTATCATAAAGAAACAATAATTACATTGTAGAAATCAGATCACCAATACATAAACAAAATATTATTTAGCATAAAAACAACACATCTAAACAAGCATCTGTAATAATATCATGGAAATAAGCCATCACCGTGTTGGAGTTAAGCAAATGAGTGAGTAAAGCCAGGCAGATAGATATATTAGGCATACAATTACACATAAGCTTACCAATCTTGGTAGATCCTCTAGATTCTTTCCTCAGTAATCATGTAAGGGATAGATATACATCACATCACAATCATGAACCAAAACAGGTATAAACCAATATAAACATTATCAGATTAAAAAATCCACATAATATAATTTTGCTTCATCATATTATAATGTAGACATTCCAAATGTTTGAAGTAAGAATTGAACATTATTTGAGAATGACAACTTTTAATAACTTATAAACAATAAAATGGTATGGATATGTTCTTTAGTGAATTATGTTGGTCTAAAAATAATTATGAGTTACATAAATTTCATGATTGTGTTAATACATGCATTTGATTATTAAGGGTAATTACAAAGGTTAGTTCTTTTCATTTCTATTTCATTTATTATAGATAAAACAATTTATCTCACAGATGGATCCTCCAATTATAAATCAACAGCTTCCAACTTGGACATTCTTGAATCATTTATATATAATGCATACAAAACACCTTTATTACAAACAGACTTTATCTATACAATGTTTCCCATATTCAATGTATAAAACACTACATGCCCAAATTTACTATTTTGTTACGTTTAATTAAAAGTAGTTGATACTATAGTCAATATGGTAAAGAAATTAATTACATAGCAAAGAGTGTAGATAAGTAGTATATCATACATTATATACTAAAAAATTCTATATAGAAATAGATCTAAGAGTTAAAAGAATTGTTGCCAAATTGAACAATTTTTAAAGGATCTTTTTCTTTTGTCTGAGACATTAGCTTAACTATTTAAATATACAATAAATAAATATATATATATGTATGTAGATCGATTGAAACTGTTGATTTTTAATTGGAGGATCCCTCAGTGAGATAATTTTGCTTCATTTATAATAAATAAATAAAAATGAATGGAATTAACCTTAATAATTGAATGCTCAAATATGATCAATTATTACATTTTTTTGTAGAGAAATTCAGTAAATGAATGCAAGTATCAAAAAAATTATTAAATATTCAAAAGCTAAATTTATAAGTACTTTCCCTCGAATACACTTATATACTTTGAATTATTTTTTTATAAAATTTATTAAAAAAATCTTTGTAGTTCAATGTATGAATGCAATTATGAAATATTCAAAAAACAATTTCTAAGTACCCTTCCTTAGAAATTAAATGGTTATATTTTTTTCTCATACTGTGTTTCTGTGCTAGTCAATGTTTAGTAAAAGAAATTATTACTATATTTATAGGTACTAAATTTTAAATATAAACAATACTACTTACTACAGAATTGACAATATTTTACCCAAGAATGAAATTTATACCTTTTGCATGCAAATTCAAACATTTAAATATGGTGGTGTTTATTTTAATATTTACATTATTAGGATTAAACAATAAATAATGTGATATAAATTAAGCTATTCTATTGTATCATGTTTAACTTTTCGTTATGGGTGTTCCAATGCTTGCAACAGAAATAAATGACTCACACAGCATGTCATTAGTATTGGTAGACTCTGATTGGCTGATAATTTTGCACCTTTCCTATATAAGCAATTGTCCCAAGTATTCAATGTTTTTTTTACCTTCATAATAATATATTGTCATTTGTCTTATTCCATATTTATTTGATTATATTTTTTGCTTGAAGAAATAACAATAATATAGTGTAAAATACTTCAACATTTCCTCTTGTTCAGAAGGGTATTTCTGAATATAGTTTTATAAAATATAATGTTCATAATGCATGGGAGAATTAATATTTTTGTGTAAAAATGTACATACATTTAGTAAAGAATTATTATAATATGGAGGAATGTATTAAGAAGTACATCACACAAATATACAGCCAAAAAAGGAAAATACAAAATACAATACAGTAAAATACAATTACAAAATACAACAAGTATTTTTATTTTATTGTACCTTTAGATTGTTATGTGATATAATAAGTGATTTTTATATAGCTTCATAACAGACAAAATTGTACAACCTTCAGATAAATTTTCTGCAATATAATCAGTAATTGTTACTCCTGTGAACATTATATAATTATTGGACATTATTATGAACAAAACATGCCCACATATTGTATATAATTTTGAATTAGACTGTAAAGGTGAAGGTGTTTTCCACCAACTTGGAATTCCCAATACTATCAATGTCCATTTTTTGTTATTGGAATTTTCAGCAAATAGAAATGCAGATAATGTTTTTTGAAAATCTGAATTTAGAATACTGTCATTAAAAGGTTAAGTAAATTGTGATTTAACTTTACAATTTAAAAGAAAAATTATTCTTTTTAGTTTTTAAATGGCAGTAAATTTTATTCTTGTGACTGTGCAGCTTTTTTTGGGGGTAAACACAGTTCAATTTTATGCACCATTAATGTGCAACTGTGTTTTGGAGCTAATTACAATCTTATTTGAACAAACTTTATTATCCTTTCTAAAAAACAGATCACAAAAAATCACTCAAATTAAAATAAATGTTAAAAATAATATTAAATACTATGAAATAATGTGATATTAGGAAGTAACAAAATTCCAATCTGAAATTATTGGTTTCCTAAATTTATTTATTATTGATAATTTGATTTCATTAAAATATATTTTAATTATATAGAAAATAAAGAGAAATGGCAAACCTAAACTGAATCATTTATAATATACAATTAGACTAATATAAGTAATACTATATATTATATTAATTTTATATGACAAAAAATTTTATGATTAAAAGAGAAATTGAATTAATACTACATTGTATATAAATGTATTTGTCAAAATACTGTCTAGCACCTGGCAGCTCAAAATAAAATTGAATGAAAGTATAAAATATACTAAAGTATTAAAAATAATCATTTTAAATGTAATGTACTGAATTATATTTATATATACACACCTTATTATGATAAAGATTAGCAATATACTAACAAAATATACATCATTTAAGTCAGTCCATTACTCATCATCATTTTATGCAGTAAATAAATTTTAAATTATTGATTATATCTATATATTATGTAATACGGTAAACTAGAGACCATAAATTACAGTTCAAAACAATTATAACAAACATTATATCAAAATGATATTCCTGCTATCTAAGTTGCATATATAAGTGAATGTATAATTATAAAAGAAAGTCATACAACTTTCCTTCCCACATATGTCTAACAAGTACTTTCAACCCTCATTGGAACTAAATAGGCCAGGCCCATAACAGAGGGGGGGGGTGCAAATGGTGCAAACGCACCAAAAGGTCACATTAGATATTAACAAAAACAATTTTTTTGGTATAAATTTAATTCATATGAGTTGTTATAAAATTTATAATATAGGTAAGTATAATATGTAATTATAATAAAATTAATATTTGGTCTCAATTCAAAACTTATTATTTCTCCTATAATAATATTATTATATTTTATTTATTTATCTAAGCTAATAAAGAATACATATTATTTCATGTTGATTACAATGCTTAAAATATATCAATAATGATGAATGATATTATTTATCGATATTCTACCCTACTAAAACTACATATGTTTATACAATATTTCAAGACAGCCTTGGTTTATATTATAAGCTATATTACTCAGAGGTCAAAGATAGGTATACTAGCTCAGTTATTAAAGCAAGATGCTTCTTTGCTTCTAAATTCAATTACATCTTTCGGATTCATAATGGTCTTCATAATAGTCTATACCATGATCCATGAGGTATTACAATCAAACTGCAAAGACAATCATTAGACATACTAGAAGCACACAAGCTTGTAAGTTAAATGTTTTTACAAAATAAATATACATAATTATATACATATTATGATAATGGTTGATTTTTATTCATTAAATATTTATTCACATAAAATATTCAGTTTGAGTTTAAAATGTATTTCTAAATTTTCCATATCAGGTATCAGAAACAAATGAGATCTTTAAGTCCCAACATTCAGAAATGGACAAAACTATGGATGATCTCTTTAAACGTGCTATGAGTATGGCTGCATCAGTTGGTGTTGAACCATCTAAGCCAAGAGTCCCCAGCAGACAAATGAACAGAGAGAACATTGCAGCCAAATCTGTCTCCCAGTTCTATCTAAGAAACATCCTGATTACATTTAGTGTCCATATTATTATGGAAATTGAATAAAAAATTTCAGGTAGATTAAAAAATTAATCTTTTATTTCTAAAACATTTAATTTATATATAAAATTTTAAAATGTTATTATTTCATAAAGTTGTCTATATTCTTGTTTTATATATTTTCATACTTTTAGAACTATCAATCAAGGTGACACATCTTCTTAAACTAGTACCTTCTGTTATTCTTAGCAAAAAGGAAATGAATCTACAAGATGCCATCGATTTCTACCAAGACAATCTTCCTCAACCTCAGCTTCTTTCTTTTGAGCTCAAACAATGGGGTTTTCAAATTCACTCAAATGGCTGCATCTGGAGAAACTATCCCTGACAATTGTAGTTCTGCCATTAAAATGTGTGATAAATTAATTTTTTCAAACATTTATATATTGCTCCAAATTGCCTGCACATTGCCAGTGACATCCTATGAATGTGAGAGAAGCAAAAGTACAATGAAGTGACTACACAATTTTATACATGCTTCAATGACAGAAGACAGACTCTCACAATTGGCAATTATTCATAATCATTATGATATGCCAATTGTACTTAATAATGTTGTTATTGATGTTGTCCCCTTTACAGAGGACAGAGTTCTGCTTTCAGAAAAAAATTATATACATATTATATTTATATAATTATTAACTAGCTATTAAGCCACGCATATGCTGCTTAGACACTTTCATGTTATCTCTATACCCCTTGTCTCTATGCACTTTCTCTTATCTCTTTTCCTGAGATGCATTCTAAGCCCCAAACTTAAAATATTTTTCTTGTGAGCTCCGATTTTTAGTTTATGCTGACCATGTAGCCATGTGCAGCCCACCATCTCCAATATTAAATATCTTTCTAAGCTACTGCCATGTTAATTTGTGTCCCATTCCTTTTAAAATGCCTTACCACCTCCCATAAATAATACTTACTATGTACCTGTGACAATTATATTAGTTTGATGAAGTATTAAAAGTAGATTCTAACTACGTCATAAAAGAAAAGTTTAATTAACCTGGTGCAAGGTTATATAAAATGTTGAACCTTTTATTGTCACATGAGGAGATATAATTCAATTTATTCAAACACTTCATTTTGATATAGCTGATAGCAGGTAATTTTGACAGATAAAATAAAAGCTACTAATAACTTAATAATTGTTTTAAAATATCTGGCTAGTTTTGGAACAAAATGCATTCGTTGAAAAATAAAATGATAGTTGATCACAGCCTGCAATGTAAATCTGACATACATTATATACCCAACCCTATCAATTACTAGTTAAATTGGAATAATATTGATAAATATCTAGAGTAAAATTGTCATGTTATCCAGACTTGAGTTAAACTAATTACTCAACTAAATAAATAATTCACTAGCCAATAAGAATCAAAAATTTCTATTGAGATTTTATAGACCCATATGCATAAATGGTTCAACTAAAGTAACTCCTATCTATTTATATATAAAATTGGCCTATACAAACAAAAGATCTGGACAAGAATTATCATGGAAAAAAGTCCTGGTAAATGCCCTCAATAATTTTTTCTAATTATTGGAATACTTTGTGTTCAAAGTCAGAATTTTAGAAATGAAAGCTGGGTTTAAAGTCTTAACATTAATTTTAGGTTGTATTTTAGGTATACATGTCTTTTGGCATCAAAAGCAATTTTAAATATTTCCTATTGAGACAGAATATTCATTTCTGTCCAATTTTGGTAAAACATCTTTTTATCCGTCTTGATTTATAAATTATAATGTCTACATTAACAGTAGTGTACATATATATTTCTGTCATTATATAAGCATTTTATAATTGAAATTTGTTAATTTGAAATTTTTTACATTCAATATAGATATTTTTTAATTTAATTATTTTCCGTGCGAGCGCTGAATATACAACATACTTGGTATTCTGGAAACGCTATTTCTCGATCCATTTGAATTAGACGGTTTTCTTGATTGTGCACTCATATCAACTACATGTTTTTTCAGGGTTTAAAAATAAATGATGCCCTAAAATATAACAAATTTATAATAGAAACTAATTTTTAGAGTGCGTTTCGTCGTTAGATAAAAGTAATTTTAAACAAATATATATAATTTGTTATTTTTGTTATTTTAATAATTTTTGTTATAGATTTTTTTTTAAATATGGCTAATAAATTAATTATAAAAAAATTATTGAATAGTTTTCAAAAAAATAACCTCAAGCAGTTCAGAACGTTTTGAGAGTTGGGTGGTTGGAGTGGGGCTTGATTTTCAAAAGACACTTTAACTATTTGCAAAAGGCTATACGCTATAACGTTTGGAAACATAAATAATTATACCATCAGATATAGTGGTATACTACCTAATTTATCAAAGGGCAAAACTATATATGTATTTCAAATGGGGGGGCTGAAACATATCCAAGTCCTCTTATTTCGACCCGTCTGAATCTGACATGAGTTCACTCTTAATATCTCTTCATTTTTTAAAGACTCTGCGGGGCCTATCAAAAATGACGTCACGCTGATTAGGAGGAGGGGGGTTGATAAATCCGTGACAAAGCGTGATGGAGGGGTAGAGGGGTTTTTCAAAATGTTTACGTCACAAAACATTCCCGTAAAATCCGGCAAAAAACTTCAAATTTATTTGTCAAATTAAAGTAACATAATATATGCCTTCAATTTTAAATTGACTAATCAAATTGAAGATTTTTCTCTAAAGGCAGGTTAAGAATTTCCAACGCATTAATTTCAGATTGCGGATCTAGTAATTAAAGTAATAGTATAAAATGTCTATGAAGTTGGCATAGTATTATTAACCTTTCAAAGTAGGTCAGCCAGTTGAAAATTAATCTTAATCGTTACCGCAAAGGGTTTCATACAACATTCATCTGCTATCCTTCGCCATAACGATTTTCCATAATATTAAATCTCGTTGGGGCAAGTCAGTATGTTCAAAAACATCTGAATAGTGATCCAGTAAATTTTATGCTTAACAATTTTGACCAAACGTTCCAAGCAATTTCTTTTTGCAAATGGACTACCACAAATACAGATGATGTTTTCATTAAAATCGCCTACTCTTTAATTTTCAAATCTGACAATGAGTTGCTATAATGAAAAAATAAATAAATCTTTAAATTTTTCGTGTCCCATTCATTTTTTTCGGGGTCACAGTGTATTTAGGTCTCATATTAGAAATTATTTCAAATGGATATGCTGATAGACTTCGGGTTCTCGTTTGAATTGGATAAAGAGCACAGATGACTTATCAGGACTTTGTACCTTATCTGCACCAGTAACATCTGTAACAAGATTTCATGGACTTGACCTACCCTCCAGCCGATGCAGGCAACATTCTTCGAAAAGCAGACAAGCCGAAGCTTGCTGAAGCAAGTCGAGACCATACTGCGGACTTATCAAGTGAAGCTGTAATGAACTCTATTTCTAAAACAGGATGTTACGTGCTCGATGGTGGTTCTTTGCTCCATCGTTTACTGTGGAAGAAAGCTGGCGGCTCATATAATGCGACAGCTGAGTCTCATGCAGATTTCAGTGGGAGACATTATATGGATAAGCGGCAGTGGTGTTCGATGGCTACGATGAAATTCTTTCAATAAAAGACAACACACACGAGAAACCAAGAAAAAACTGCATCCTATTGTTAGTATGACTGCAGAAACAGAGTTTTCAGGCAAAAAGGAAGACTTTTTATCACGTGACAAAACAATGCAAACAGTAGTGCTCTCATCAACACAGCACCAGGTGATGCAGACGTAGATATCGTTAAGTCAACTGTTGAACAATCCCGTCAATGCACCACAACGTTTGTCGGTGAGGATATAGATTTGCTGATCTTGCTCTCTCACTTCTCCAAAAGAGACAATGACATCATCTACTTCTGTTTAACGCAAACAAGCAGTCAAAAGAACAAAAAGTGTATAACATTAACCTCCCAAAAAACTCTATGTGTGCAATGAGTTGCTATTTGTACATGCTTACTCAGGCTGTTCTTAAATTCAAGGATTTTCAGTATCAGTAAAGTCAGTTTTTCGAAAATGAGGGAAATCTGATCCTGCCATGAAGTCCTATGCTAGTGCATTTATCCTTCAAAACAAATCTCAAAAAAATATAGCAGATTTCGGAGATAGCAAAAATCATTTTCACCATGACAAAGGGGCAACTGCTGAAACCTTGGTCACTCCTAAATGGCTTCCACCTACTTTCAAATTATGGTAATGATGGGAATTACAAATGAAATTAATCCAACTGAATGAGGATTGAAACAGGAAAATGATAAGTTATTTCAAATTATGACCTAATACAATGTTGCGCCTGAAGAAATTTTAAAATTATCCATTGTAATTGTTTGAGGGAATGAAAATCGAGAGAATTGTCCGTTTTTGGAAACTGAGGTTCTCAATTGTCGGACTTTAGGAAGTGAGGTTCTGAATTGTCTTTAGGAAGTGATGTTCTGAGTTGTCTTTAGGAAGTGAGGTTCTGAATTGTCTTTAGGAAGTGAGGTTCTGAATTGTCTTTAAGAACTGAGGTTCTGAATTTTCTTTAGGAAGTGAGGTTCTGAATTGTGGGTCTTTAGGAAGTGAGGTTCTGAATTGTCTTTAGGAAGAGAGGTTCTGAATTGTCTTTAGGAAGTGAGGTTCTGAATTGTCTTTAGGAAGAGAGGTTCTGAATTGTCTTTAGGAAGTGAGGTTCTGAATTGTCTTTAGGAAGTGAGGTTCTGAATTGTCTTTAGGAAG
>JAUZNC010031103.1:5581-20658 GCA_034780395.1 Vannuccia rotundouncinata | reverse complement strand
TGATACAAATGTAATTAATTATACTTTACAGACAATTTATGTATCTTAAAATTGCTTGATTATAGAAAGTTGCTCTTGAAAATTAATTTAATTAAAATATATAATACTACTCTTTGTATACCCATTTATGCAAACTTTATAGAAATACAACGATTTTCCATCGAAAAAAATTTACAATGTAATGCGTATGAAATCAATAAGAGTTGAGACTTTATGTATAATTACTCTATGGTTAGGGCTATTAGTATGATTTGTTTGAAAGTAGGTCAAATTCTGTTTATAGAATTCATGTTGAAGAAAGTAGGTTAAATACTAAATAAAATATTGGTTTTGAACTAATTAAGTCAAATACTAAATAAATTATTACATTTTTGACAAAGTAGGTCAAATACTGTATAAATTATTAAAATTATAGATTTTTTGAGGTTATAAAAAATGTGTAAATTGTAATGTATTTCTGGTTTATATATTTGAAATGCTTTTTTAAATGTGTCTATTATTTGTGTTGTAAAGTGGGTCAAGTTTTATAAGTATGTCACCATTTTGACAAAGTATTTCAAGTGTGACAAGAAATGTTATGTATTCATTTAATTAAGAGGGTATGAACCTTGGTTATTATATTTTCAATGAATGGGTCAAGTTGGTTTTTGTATGTTTGGAAAAATAGGTCAAATTGTCAGCAACTGTCTAGTTATTGATTTGCTAAAAAGTTGGTCAAGTGTAAAAATTAAATTTGAGTGTTCTATCAATTAATTTAATCAATAATTTGGCAGTTTAAGCACCATTGTCTTTGTTCATATATTTATCTAGTGGTCAGTTCCGGCGGTTATAACCGCATTGATTAATATCGAGGTAAGTTATAATTATTGACCTCAATAAAATTGCTTCATTTCAATATTGATTGTATTGATTCCGTATTGGTTGCTGTTCATTTGTTCGATTCAACAAGTAAATTACACACACTTGTGGGTCTCTTTTCCTTTACGTCTTGTTAAAGCTATTGGCACTGCTATTCTACAATTTGCAACCACGTATTATATGCCACTGCGGGAAAGTTGCTGTATTGTATTTGTTTTATTATTTTA
Source organism: Vannuccia rotundouncinata (assembly GCA_034780395.1). Lineage (NCBI taxonomy): Eukaryota > Metazoa > Platyhelminthes > Proseriata > Coelogynoporidae > Vannuccia > Vannuccia rotundouncinata. Next base: position 19,573 of record JAUZNC010031103.1, on the reverse strand, counting down.
TTTATGTTTCATTTACGAATAAACCAGAAAATGTTGGTCCGTGAATTTGTTTACATTTTTGGTGGATGCGTTGAATTATATTGTTTTATTTTTTATCCTCGTTTTATAAAGGATTGTGTTTGACTTGTTTCAGGAATCACTGCCCCCAAAGTCCGACCTTTCTGCAGAACATCAAGAATGGATTGAGAATATCGCTGGCCGCATTGAACGAGCAAAACAGGAAACTATGTGAGCTTTTTGATACGATCTTTTTATCAGAAAGCTATGAAAAATTTATTAATCTAACAATTTATTTTTCGAAAAAAAAAATTTTTGAATGAGAAATGTTCAAACAATATAAATGACTAAAATATACGTGCTGTAATATTATACTACATTGTTATTGTATACTACTTATACTTTTTCTAGTAGTATATATTTAATGTAATGCTTAAAATTATTTCATTTTACTAATTTTTATGTCAATATATTATATTATACATATTATATTATATTATATATTTATATATTAACTGCTGAATTTTCACCAAACTCAGGATGGCACGATCCGGATATGACACAAATGCTTCTACAGTGGATTCTCGGGATTATGAGGTTCTGCAAATGCACAATTCGGACCTTCAGGTATGTTTAAAAAGAAAAACATTATTATTGACCTCTTCAGTCAAACCATCACCTCCCTCCTATCTAACTTCGCAGGAACAACTAAGCCAACTCAACGACGAATTCAAGACCCTAAAGGACCGTCTCAAGGCCACCCAGGAGTCGCGTTCTCCCTCAGTCGGCAACCAGCAGACGCCACCCCACTCCGAAGGTGGCAACTGCTTCTTTGGCGGTCAACCCAACAACTCCACCACCCAAGCCGTCTCTTCTAGAGGGGGCTCCCTAGCTCATCGGCTTTCCTCGTCGTCTTCGATGGACCACCACACCAACTCACTCACTGAAGCGACAGAATATGAAGTCAGTGTCTTGCAGCTGATTCCTATCATCGTTTCCGTGTTCTAATAATTTTCCCTACTATTTCAGTACTTAAAGAACATCCTCTATAAATACATGCTTGGCGAAGAGACTAAGGTAGGCTGCCCATTTCCTGGCGAATTGTTTTATCCTTTGAATTAAAACTTTTCTCTCTCTCTCTCCACCACAGTACCTCTCGAAGGTTCTCTGTCAAGTGATGAAGCTCACCGACGATCAAACGCGACGTGTTATGAACCACGAAGACTCCAAATCAATTGTAAGCCTCTCTCCAGATAACTGTATTAATCGATAAAGTCACGTTATTGACCCATTTGTTAAATTCAAACTAACCTCTGTTATAATACCATTCCAGAGAAATTGTCGTGCTCAAATTCGGTGAAAATGTAGAGCTGTAGTTAGTTATATTTATTGATTACCTTTATTCGTGATTTTTCAGTTTTTAAATTCGACCAATCAAATTAGCGTCAGTAGCGCGATTCTCTAGTGTTCTGATTTGTCGGCAATTTACCGGTTTTTATTTATCAACAGAATAATAATGTTATTTACCTGTTATATTCAACAAGTGGTTTGTTTTGGTTCATTTTGTTTAGTATTTATTATTATTTTGTTTCAATGTTTACCATATTTTATCTAATCAAGATTTTGATAATTGCATTGACCATATTTCAGCCGGTGTAGCCGCACTCCGCTGATTGGGTAATTCAAATCGCGGTGTCGGGACGATTTATATATCATATCGATTTTTACTAATTCTTTACTTCAAATAAAAGCGTTAAGCTCAACGATTGATTTAGGCCCTTTTTGTTTTTGAAATATTCTAATATTTTGACAAGTCGAACGCGCATATTATCTAGTAAAATTAGGTGTATTGTCTTTGATCATTTGTCGGCAACTTGAACTACTTAAATAAAATTAGTTGGTTATGAGCAAAATATTTTTAGTATTGTCAATTTTGATTGGTCAAATTGTTTACATTTGCATCAATAATAATTATAAATATATAATATTAAAAATACAATACAATTAAATACAAAATTTATATAAATAATAATAAAAGTAAAATATCCGCTTACAAAAATACAAATTAAATTTAAAAAGAAAAAATACTTAATTATCAATCGTTTCTACTTCATATGTCTTCTTCAGTGAAATAATATTTTTTATATCAGATAATTATTAATTTTGATGAAAATTTAAACAGCGCGGTATTTATGTAAACAATTGCGACCAATCAGAATAGACAACACGAAAAATAAGTTTCTCAAAACCATTAATTTTATTTAAATAGGTCAAGTTGCCGACCAATGAAAATTGCTATACAATAAGCTTAATTCTACAGTATAATATGCACGTTCGACTTGTCAAATTAATGGAATAAAATCAACACGGAAAAAGGGCCTAACTCTGCTAATATAATTGTCTTGAAATATTCCTGTATTGTGGGTATTTAGCTATTTGCACGCTTGGAATTGTACACACAAACATGGCGGAGATATCTTGTGATCATGTTCCTGTTTTCTTAATTCTTGAAGTTTTTCTAATTAGATGTAAGATTCTATGAATTCATTTCGTTTAAAAATCTGCAATCAAGTTTGTGAGTTAGACAGCCACCTTCCATACTACTGTATGTGTTACACTTTGTGTTTATGTCAACCCGGTTTCTTGTCAATGAGTTTCTAGAACCGTCTACACTGTTGCTTATTCGTTTCTTTTAGAAGGGGAATTTTTATTTGTTCATTTTTTTCTTTTTTACTCGCTTAAATTTGGATAATAAATTAATTTCTCTTTGATTTGTGTCATCATTGTATATTTAAATAATTTCCAATACGTTTATTTATATTTTTCATAACAACTTTTAAACAATCTGTTAATCTTGTTTCTACAGTTGAAATCATTCAATTTTTCCTTTTCTCTAATCTGTTTTTGTCTTGATAACTTGCAGTCCTGGCTTCATCCGAAATAAAATGGAGTCCCGTATTCTACACCAACAGCGGAGGCTTCTTACTAAACCATTCCATTGAGATTGTACAGCACATATAAATGACTCGATAGATTCTTGTAATAATCCGTGCTTATTGTTTCTATATAAATATTCGTTTTAATAAATGATCCATGCATAATCACAGCCGGGAGCAAAATTCTGAGGAGCCCTTTTTATCTCAACTTGATAAGGTTTCGTCCACCTTATCCCATAAAATGATTCCAGTATTGATTTTATCGTATGTGTCATAACGTGACGCTCAGGGAATTATTAACACCGAACTAATCTCCACCTACTTATGATGACGTCATAGTTTGATTGCTTCATAACGGGGTGTTCTAAAAATAGATCTGATTACATCATAGAATAGGTTTAAAAGTATTGATTTTTTACTGTTTGTACATAATTTGAGGCAAAATCGATAAAAGTTAGGTTTTTTGGCTGATTAAAATGCAGAAGGTTGAATGAAAATTTAAGAAGGATTTTTCTCTTTTGACCTGCAAATTATGCAATATTATTTTATTACGCGCATTTTACAATATAAATTTAATTATCAGAAAAGCTACACTACTTATCGACTGAGTAAGTAGTCTGTGAGTGTGAAATCTATACTTCATAGTGGTCCATTTGTCTGTGAGGATCTCTATTTTTATTAACTGTATTTTATGTACATAACTATATTGGTATCTATCGATACATTCATTCGACCAGTTTGTTTGTGAATTACTTCCTGGTGGGTATTGCATTCGTCATTAGTATATCTGTCCTTTCGCAAGAGTATTAAACATTATAATTGTATTATTATTCAAATGATGTTGTTACTTATGGTGCCTCACATGTTAAATATATTTTAATTATATGCTAACCAATAATTGACTTTTAAAATGCTTTTGGAAATACTTTTTTTTGGAATGTAAAAGCTCTTTTTATTTTTTTAATTAATTGGTTAAAAGCGGCTTTTGTTTATATTAACTTAACAGAATTTTTACACTTTTCCATGATAATTAAAAAATTTTCAATTTAAATCGGTTTAATTTATTGTTCTTTTTATTACTTTTCCTGCTTTATTTTTATAAATTACTTATAAAAATATAGCAGCCAAAGTAATAAAAAGAACACTAAATTAAACCGATTTAAATTGAAATTTTTTTAATTATCATGGAAAAGTGTAAAAATTATATATTAATTTAATGGTGGAATAAATTTAGACTAATACCTTTTAAATGCATTGTTTTAATATTATTTTAGAAATTGACAGAGATGGATTTTTTTTGTTGGGCTGACCCACTCTCAAACTAGTAGTATAAATTTATATTCACAAGACATCTTAATATTTTAACAAGTTTAATTTGAATATAACGGACGGATAGACTAATAGCCTTATCGATTTATTATATATAAGCTCATGATCTTTACAATATAGCGGGTTTATTTACGCAGTGATTTTATTGTAGTTTACTTGTATATCTATATTGTATGCCACGCAGACACTCCGTCACATTGTATATACAGAATTAATTAACTTATTTTTTTATATTTCTGCTATACACAATTTATGACTGTTTCGTAAGAGGTCGTCTTTTTTGTATGATAATGTGAATTGATTGGGAGCTATAGTTTTCCGATACGATTTTTAGAGTTTGCAACAATTAAAATACAATTCTGGAGTATTCAGATTTATCGTCTTTCTAGTAATGTTGGCAATTGTTATTATTCTATAAGTTGGGGGTATTAAATATTTGCTAAGACCCACGACATCATAAAGACCCGTGTTTTTAAAACATGGAAAAATCCGATTACTTATTAAATTTTCGGTTTATAAAAATTAAATTATAACGATTGTTTAAATAATTACACTAATAATTAATCATGCAAAATTTTTGTTTGAGCCATAGACATTACACTATATAACTATAACTAGATCTGCAATCTGAAATGAAATGCTTAGCCGGCGTGTTTGTCAAAAAACTAAAAAAAACTTTAAAATTGAAGTAATATACTTATAAGTTCAAATCAGCGAATCAAATTGAAGTTTTTTGCATAACACGATGGCTAGGAATTTTAAATGCATTAATTTTTGATTGCAGATCTAGTTTAAAGTAAGATATATAATGTCTACGGTTTGAGTTCAAACTTTATAAAATAAAGATATTTTTGAATGTTTTCTTTATTTATCTAGGTTGAAGGTTTATCCATTTGAAAATAGGTTATTTAAAAATATCCAAAGACAGTTATCGATCTCTCTCCACGCCCCGCGCTACTAGACATTTGGACAAATATTATTAAAATGAGTTTTGATTCATTTAAACAATTGTAAATAAATATTTTAAAATTTCTGCTTTTATTGAATATATTGGGTCCTTGTGATTGATTTTTGTTACACATATTGTTTTTTTAACATGTTGAACATTAAATTCCTTAAATTACCAAAGATTGTGGTTTTCGAATGTATAACTTAGTAAAAAAATCAGTGCCAACAAAAAAATACAATCTACAAAACTTACAAAGCTTACAAAATTTATCTACTGTAGGTAGATTCTAAACATTAATTAATTCGACAAGTTAATGTTATTGATTCCATCTTTTTAAATAAATGGTCTATATTTTTATAATTATTTTTATAAACGAAATGTTTTCAAAGCGTTCGTGGCGTTTTTTAATTGTAAAATAATATTATGACGATGTTTTTATTCATACAGACGTCAGGACAAAAATACATTCTGCATGAATTCTCTGCATATAAATCAGTTTGACAGAAATATTTCTGATGCGCATTTATAAAGAAAAGTGCATTATTCCCTTGCTAATTAAGAGATTGGTAAATTACAAAATCATTAGATGGTCAAATCGATATACTGTAAAATCGTTTCAAATTTAATAAAATTAGTGTCCTTGAATTTTAAATAATGGATTTTTTAAGTTGTGTAAATCGTTTTTATTATTATATGTAAGAATTTTGTTTGCTATGTATGTTGATTGTTCTTTATTGCATATAAGATATATAATATTTTTATAAAAAATATCTATACCTAGGAGTATGTATAGTTAATGAAATTATTTATATTACGATACTTATGTACACAGGGGTAATTGAATCATTGTTAAAAATAACACAACATTACAGATAACAATAAATGCAGTCCGAATATGCAGGCAGAGATGCACATTTTGTACAATTGTATACATCTAAATGTTTGTTTCGTAAACATTTGATTTCACATACAGCTTCAATAGAATCAAGTATATAATCAATACAAGTCAATAATCAATAAATGTGTATGTTTGTATATAAAATCAATAAGAGATGTTGTTTGCTATTTGTATAGGCATGAATGCATTATGAGATACAAATAAAATAAAATACATTTTTCCAAAAGCTATTTCAACACTCGATGATAAAAATCATCAGCAGTTATAGCAATACTTAAGTAGAATGATTAAAAGAATGAAAGAACAGTTGGGGATACAAAAATGTTAGACGTCATTTAGATACAAATCTGAAATAGAAAGATTCTTGAACTAATGTGTACATTTTTCATAGTTTTATTGCCGACGTAGGACGTGCGAGCAAAGTTGCCGACACACTCCCATTGCTTTTCCTCTGTCGTCGGCCGATCTTGATGAGGACCAAATGCCCGTCCTCACCCAGGGCAATCACTGTCTGTTTATCCGCCGAGAGCCGAATGGAGGTGTAGTGCAGGGAGCTCGCGTTGCCAAAGACGCACATCTGCCGGCCGTCGGATGTTCGCCACACGCGAACACTCGCGTCCCAACTCGTGGTCACAGCCATCTCGTTGTCAGCGGAGATGCATGCGTGGCACACCTTCAAAATATCGTGAAAAAATCAATATATTTGTCGTACACATAGATATCGACTAAAGCTAGGCTCTAGATAGGAAAAAACAATTTAAATAAGCGGTAGAAAATCGATATTATCGCGCTTTTACCCGGTCCGTATGTCCGGTCAAGGTGTGCAAGTGTCGTTCATTGGGGAGGCTCCACAATTTAGAGGTTTGATCGGCCGAACAGGTGATAAGTAGACGACCATCGATCGATATGACAACTGACAAGATGGCCGCTTTGTGGGCGTTGGACGAGGAATGGGAATAGTTGGATTGATCGGAAATGTATCGGCTTGGCGTGGCGTTGAATATCTGCCATACAATTAGTTCTCCTTTGTGTGTCCCTGTTTAACGAAGGAAACGTGAACCATAAACTTTACTACCAAGGGAGTATGAGAATCTTTGAGGCCCTATAGAGGATAAACTTGACAATTTACCAGTGACAGCCTCTGTTTCCGAAATCAATTTAGTGCAGTTGAGTTCGGAGTCCATCTCGATGCTTCTCGATTGCCCCCAGGAACGCTGTGAAAGGGGTGGCGGTGGGAAGGTTAAATTCTGCTCCACAGTCATGTACACCGACCTTCTGGTCTCAGGGTCAGCATAGCCCGTCAGGAAGCAGGCGTCGTGGGTGCCCACAATTTCCAGGAAGCTGACATCATCCGACAGCCCAGGTGGCTTGATTTGATAAACCGTTTTTTCCGGATGGACGTGATAGGAGGAGAGATTCCAGGTTGTCAGGGAGGCTTGTAGTGGACGTTGGCTGTTCTCATTGGTCGGTGGATTACTACCAATGATCACGTGACACCCGTCGTGAGTCATTTTAATGCAAGTGCATCGCAATTCTGGTGCTGTTGACTGCAATTGGCGCCCTGTGCTTATTTCCCATACCTGATGACATAGAGTTAAAAATTTATTCTTTACATGAAAAAGTCTGTGAAGAAATTAGTCAAATTAAGATTAATTTTTTTCATTGACGGAGGAATTTTAGAGGCTAAATTTATATTTTTAAGTATTAAAATCAGGCTTAATTAAGCAAAATTATCAGTTTATTTCCTTATCTAGATCGGTAAACTTAATTAAATTATTTCTGAAATAAAAACGGGCAAAAAGACAAAATGATGAAATCTTATTCGGTACTTAATTTTACAAATAAAGCTGTGAAGTAGACCAAATCAGTCCAAATATCTTTGCACAAGTAAGTTATTTTAATTTTATAAAAAATTATGAGTCTTTATTGTCGTATATAATATATGCTATATTTATTACAATATATTATGTTTTTACCATATATATACTATCTTTGTTTAACTAGATTGGTAATCCAGCTGATTGTTGTCACCATTAGTATCGGTTTCTGTCGATCCTGGCAAAAATTCAATATTTGCTTATATGTATTAATTAATTATATATCTGTTGTAATATTAAATTCAACAATTGTTTATATGTATCAAATAAATATATATATTCTAGTAAAGTAATTTTCAAATTATTTAACCATTCACAACTCTGGATTTGCCATACACGCGATGCAACATACTTTAGTATATAGAAATATTTTAGATGTCCAATCTAGTTCTATATATAATATACAATATCTGTGGTTTTTATGGAGAATTGTTTATTTAAATCAATTTAATTTATTTTAATCAGTTTGCTATCGATTTGCCGTTTTTATATCGGACGTTGTCTTACGTTTAAATCGTAGAACAGTAATTTGCCAATCTAGTGTTAATTACGATATCAATGATGACAATATCTTAATATTTTTGTAATTGTGAAATAAGAGAAATTAGAATCAACTGAAGCTGTTCTTTTCACAAACCTGCATTCTCTTCTGAAGCAGTGCTCGACCTCCCTGAAGAACACTGTCCACAAAACCCACGACATCGATAGTCAGCCCCACAAGAAGGGTGTCATCACAAGCCAGACACAACTCCGTGCAGCCAAATTCGGGTCCCTCCATCACCCGTATTAAGTCTCCAGTCTTGAAGGTTAAATGCAACGATCAGTTCAAAAATGTCCACTTAAACAAGCAAATCACAGGCGCTGGCCTCACCTGTAAATCCCAAACTTTAGGCCGACTAGTGCTGGACCCCGTGACAGCCAACTGGGAGTTCTGGGTGATGACACAACAGTCCACACTTGTCTCGTCGGGTAGGAAGACATTTTGTTTCCGTGGAGACTGCGGAGATGTCAGACGCGAAAGACGTCCAGGACTTCTATTCAAAGATTTCTGAGTTTCCGCGCTGAAATAACGATTGTTTTATTATAGAGTGTGTTTGTTGATTAAAATTGTTTTAATTCTTCTAGAAGGGTAATAACAGATCTTTCACTCAACATCACTGAAGTATAATTAATCTATAGGACTACCTTTGAAGGCCAGGGGAATCTTTGTTATCAGCAGGATCGGTTTTCTTGGGGAGGGCACTTTCATCGTTTAAAGAATTGTTCATGCTTGATGGTTGCAATAAGCACGTTGAACTTGGTTCGATTGTGGAGAGATGGGTCGACGTCTAAACAAACAAAGGGTACAATTTAACACATGAACAGGAAGGAGATTGATATTTAATAAAGATTATCGATAATCGATATTTGGCAAATTACCTCCAACAGTTGAGTGTTTTCTTTGCTTTCGTCTGCAGTTCAGAAAACATTATAACATTGTAATTTATTCAGTATATTTAGTGGCGAAAGTGATGGTATCAACTGATATAAATAGTTCACTGAACGTACTCTTTGTGCGTCGTTTAAATAAGGAGCAAAGTCGTTGCGTTAGACTGAGGTTCACCGAGAGCTTCGACTTGCTACACTTGATGTAATGGACTTCAACCAGTTTCGGATACAATGATGCGGAGGATGCAGGGCTTATGTTAGGCACAACGCCCTGGCCGGGACGACTTGGCTTACAGCGGTAGAAGGCCCAGAACAGGGCACTCACTAGAAGGAAGAAGGGGCCGAGGAATGCTAACACGAGCACTGGCCGAATATTAACTGTGCGTACGTAAGGTCCTTCACCAGCTACCACACCACCGCTGCCACCTCCATTAATACCTGAAAACGTAAGACGTAAAATAATTGGTTCTTTTTAAACTTAGCTTGAGCCAATGAGAAGCCATGCTGCTATTTAGGACAGCCAATAATAATGCTGCATTTATATGTTTAATTTGTGTATCGATTTTCAATATTACTCAAATGGTTAATTTCAATTTATTTCGCCTCCAGCTTAATGACGAAAGTATTTTTTGAATGAGCTGACGATTTGGGTATCCATTTATTTATACCTCCAAAGATGAAGTCAAAGAAGGTGTTGTTAATTCTTCCCCAAATGATTCCTCCGTGTTCTCCAGAATCGGGGAGATATTGGGGAAGATCCTTGGGGAGAATAATTGGAACTTTGACCATGGAGTAAGTTCCCTTCATCTGAACACCCGAAAATGTTCGTCCTAACAGCGGGTCATTGTTCCATATAATTCCTGCGGATTAATTAAGAAACAAAGCACAGGTAAATAAATATAGGTACATAAATATCTATAAGCAGTTATTTATCCAGCGATTAGTCAAAAAACACGCGACTAAGAATTTGAAATGTATTAATTTTAGATTGTAGATCTAGTTAAAGAAAAGATATATAATGTCTTTGTTTATAGTTTTTTTGTATATATTTAATTATTGATTATTGATTATTGAATTTTCGCATAGCATATTGAATATTGTTTTTTCAAAATGTATGCCAGTTTTTATTTGTTTAAGGTTTAAAAATTTTAAAATACTGTCTACAAATATATTGATTTGGCACAAACATATAAAACTTGAATGCTTAGCGTATAATTTTTTATAATTTGAAACTTTCAAATTGTGCATTAAAACACGAAAAGGTTGTCCCAATTGACAAAAATGATTGTTACCTCCCAAAGCTCCACGGAAAACTTCCGTTCCATTTGGATTGGCTCCAAAAGTCAACTGCTTGTAAGCAATCTTAAAATCGACCGAAGATCCTAAAAAATAGTTTGTAATCGCAAATATCAAAACCATCTTGACATCGAAGGAAGATTTACAGTTTGACACTTACGATCAACTGCGTTTCGTTTAACAATCCGTGCTCGACTGACGTCATCATTGGCTCTTTCTTCATTGCGGAAGAATGCGGCTGAATGAAAAATAAAATGGGATGATTAATTGGAGAAGTGTAAACTCTGATAATCCGGTAAATTGGGATTAATTCATTCATTCAAAAAGTATTCTTCATAGATATAGTATCTTTGTTTAAGTTTAACTAGATTGGTAATCTAGCTGATTGTTGTCACTTAGTATCGATAGGTTTCTGTCGATCCTGGCAAAATTCAATATAAATCTGTAGTAATATTAAATTCAATACTTGTTTATATGTTTCAATTAAATATATATTCTGTTAAAGTTAATTTCAAATTATTTAACCAATCACAACTCTGGATTTGCCATACACGCGAACGCGATGCAACATACTTTAGTATAGAAATATTTTAGATGTCCAATCTAGTTCTGTATATAATATACAATATCTATGTTATTCTTACATTTCAATATAAAGGGTTTAAATGTATCCTAAAAAGGATTCTATAAACCATAATTTTCTAATTTAAGTAAAATTGAAACAATTTGAAAAAGACTGTGATATACTTTATTGTCGAAGCATGCTTTGATTTATGTATTTTTTCTAAATTTCGATCAACAAAGTATTTATAGATTTAAAATTCATGTTACCAGGTAATGAAACATTGACCGTAGCTTGTCCATCGAGTGTGAAGTGTAAGCTGTTCCCCAATCGCTCCATAAATATCATGTGAAGTTCCGCGTCTGCCAAATTATTGTCATTTTGATTCCAAAAGCACAGTTGGTCTTCAATAATGTCGTTGTAAGTTAACACTAGCGACCCGTTTTTCTATAAATAATACGAATATAACAACAGGAACTAGACAAGATTATCATTGGCAATTTAAACCATTTAATTCATTATTGGGTTTTGTTTTACTGCATCAATTGCATAGTAACCATAGCGACGAATCTTGGAAACAATTATAATTTAAAGTGAAAAAAAATCATGGTTTTGTGATTTGTAGTCGATTGCAATAATGGAATAATTAATTGAGCTGAACATTTTATTTTTTAACATTTTTTACTATTAATAAAACAATCGAATATAAAAGATGCATCAACAACACAAAATAAATTTACAAAAGTTTGATTGTATCATATAATTTTGTTTTTTAAATGATCCGAAATATTTGTAATAAATATAATAAAATTTAACTAAAACGTAAAAAACAAAGACAATATAAGAAAGTCGATATAAAGAGTTTATATGTTTGTATTTCACTTCTATTTTAGTTATGTGCCTCTTATACAATCCGCCATATTAGATATGCAAAAGTGAAAAAGATTTTATTCCAATTATTTCAATTTGAAAGTGCTTTAATATGAAGAAAATAATCTGATGTAGTAAACTGTTCGTCGTCTCAAATAAAACAATTTATTGATAAATTATGTTACAGCTCACCAATTCAATGAGATATTGACTCTCTGACTCCGTTTGGAAGACAACTAGGGGTCCATTCAACTCCCGTGTCTGGAACAGAAGTCTTAGAAGGTCGTAGGAGGTGGCCTGTCGTGGCTCTGGTGCTCGATATGTCAGGTAACCACCTTGCCCAGAGGGGAGTGATAGGAAGCCGTTTGGTGCTGAGAAAGATGCCGATTTGGTAGTTTTTATCAAAGAAAGTGGAATTACGCCCAAAACTTGTTGTAACGCGTTAGTAATTGTTACGAACACGCACGCGTTCAAATAATATTTAAATGACAACACTGTATCTGAATCTGAAATGAGTTCTTTAAATAGAATACTTAAAGTATTTGAATGTGAGAATTAAGTAATTGTTTTATTTTATAATTACATCATTTTACGAAAAATTGTCTAATTTGTGAACACTTTTGGACAGTTTGGAAATCTTAAAGAAACTCTTAATTAATTACACACAACATATTTAATTGTATTTCATCAGAAAATACTGAAACATTGGATTTTTCCTCAAAACAGAATCAATTTTGACGTTTGAAATAATATTCTACAAGTGGGTAGGACTCCTGCCTTCAAACCCGAAGGTAGCAAGTTCGAGCCCCGGCACATACTCCTGGCTTTAACAAACTGATTTGCGCTGCAGCATTGAGCTAATTGTCAATTGATTAGTTTAAGCCAATAGCGACTAATTAATTAAGATACTTATATATCCCGGTCAAAGCGTGAACGCAATATACCCTATATTATAATTTTAAGCGTGGTAGGCCACCAATATTTATAAACTATATTGCTCACCTTTATTGCACCGGTCGCCATCGAAAAAGGTCCTTAAACAATCACAGTTAAGACGAGTTCCTCCTCCAGCCACAGAACACTGCCCATCACCGCCGCAATAATTCACTGGACACTGTCGAAGAGAACCCAACACCTCCATTAAAACACAAAGTCAACACGAACTAGAGAACAAAATAGTCTTCAAAGAACCTGGATTAATTTTTGACATCTCTCTCCTCCGTAACCAGTTGCTTTGGTGTTGCACTGACACCCGAAACCGCCCGAAGAAAGCACCTCACAGCGACCTCTGTTAGCACACCAGTTGGAGGGACACCCCCCTTTCCTCTCACACCGCGCCCCCGAGTGCCCGGTATTGGAACAGTCACAGAGGTAGCGACGGGGTTTGTCGTGGCGAGTGCAGACCCCCCCGTGCAGACAGGAGTCTGGCAGACAGTCACCGGCTGACCGCTCGCAGAGAGGGCCGAAGAAGTTGGCCGTGGAAGAGCAGTCGCAGAACAGCTCGGTGTCCGAAAGGGAGGAACAGGTTCCACCGTTGTGACAGGAGGTTCCGGTGCACTGTAGCTGGTCTGAAACGGGGTGTTGGGAGCACTGATGTTAAAACAGTAATTTTGTAATTTAAATAATTTTGTTGTAACAATTCATTGGAATAACATTGGAATAACATTTGAATAACATTGGAATAACATTTGAATAACATTGGAATAACATTGGAATAACACTGGAATAACATTGGAATAACATTGGAATAACATTGGAATAATATTGGAATAACATTGGAATAACATTGGAATAACATTTGAATAACATTGGAATAACATTTGAATAACATTGGAATAACATTGGAATAA
>JAUZNC010031102.1:0-62235 GCA_034780395.1 Vannuccia rotundouncinata | reverse complement strand
CAAATTATCGTTATTATTTGTACTACAGTTGCCTATAAGCTATTACTAAATTATTGTTTAATTTTATAACAGTTGCCTACAAGTATGGACATTGCAAAACTGCATTTATCTTACTCATTTTATGTACAAATGTGTTATACAGTTGCCTACAAGTATGGATGATTACTAAAATGAATTCGAAATTATTATTGTAATTTTATTTGCCTACAGGTATGGACATCGCAAAACTGAATTTATTTTACTCATTTTATGTACATATGTATCATACATACACATATAAATAAATGTGTTTATCTGGTTTAACATTTTTTGATGGTCATAAAATTTTTCTCAGGTAACAAAATTTTTTTTCTTGAAATGCTGGGAGGCCTGATATATATAATAAACATTTTCTCCCAATTTCTCTTCATGATTTGTAACTACCAAAAATATAACATACAATAAGGCAGTGAGAGAGTGAAAGGAATTCCCAAGTTGATATGTCATTCAAAAATTCAAATTTTTTTGATGAATAATATTTAAAATTTTGAGAAATTTGACTGAAAATAACATGGCACTTTTTAATTTATGCACCATAGTCAAAAGGTTAATAGATTAATATAATGGGATGTATATAAGTAGTTACACTTTAACAGGGTGACTGCAGGTCCTGGAATTCCTAGAAATTAAAAAGGGTCCCGAATTTCCTTGGAAAAGCTCTATGGATTTCTTGAAATTCCTAGAAATGTCCTGGAAATTTATGACAATAAGTTTTTTAAAAATTGTTTTTATAATTTTGAAATTCATGAATGTTTATAATCTTTTGATACAAAAAATACTTTTTTCCAAGTAAATGGTTGGGAATTAGGTGTTATTTTACAAGGTGTGTACCTCAAATGTTTGACATTACAATTACTTATTTATTTACAATTAGAAAATATTACTGAGTTTAGAGTATGTATTCATTCTTCCAAGCATTTAATTTTTGTCTCACCTCCAATCAAAGGGAATGGTATTTCACTGATTTCTTGTGCACCATGCTAATTTCCTTTCACATAATTGTATGACCGATTATCCTGATCATACAACCGTATTTTTCAGAAAACTTCCCCAGAAACTTTTCCAGTGAAAGTGATTCAGTGCTGAATTCAGTCCTTATTTCCACTGGTTCTGACTAATTATGTCAAAAATATTTTAAAAACTATTCCAATATCTATAAGATTGTGAAGGTAACTAATGTCTAGTTTTCAGGGCAAGTGGCTTTAAGGTGCTTTGAGACAACATGAAAGAACCATCAATCATTGCTAAAAACCAGATGAAAGGCATTGGCAACCAAAAATTTAACCTATCATAAAAATGAAATGATACAGAAACCTGAGTGCAAATAATGTAGAATTGAAAATACTTCTCAACTTCATTAAAATGAGGCTAATGTCCTAGCTGATCAGGTAGAATTCAAGGGGAACATGACATTTGTGACTTTGAGTATTTCCTTGAGAAAAATGTATATAATAGTTATATATAAATATTTTAAAATCGACAGAAAATGATTTGTCAGTAGTTCATATAGATATGTATTAAAAATCGGCAGAAAATATAATTTCCATAGATTATATGTTAAATTTAAGCCTATGGTAATAGGCAGTTAGCTTTCCATATCTAAGCATGTCTGCACTAAGGCTATATAGTATACCTGAACATTGGGTAGTTTTTGAACATCTGCAACTAGAAATACCTACCTTGCTTATATAAATGTCCCATATGCATAAATATTGTGTTAAAAATTATGTTAATCCGTCAAAGCATTACAAAATTATAGCCCTTCCACTTGTGGTGTTTTGGAAGAATTCTTCTCTTTGTAAACCCAACTAATTTTTTTAAAGCATTTATAGATTTTGATTAAATTTTATCATATATTAGTCAAATGCATAGTACTTAAAATCTTGAAAATTTCAAATGATATGACTAACTGAAGGTAAATAAATGAGGAAAAAATTTCCCTCAAATTACACAATATTTCCATTATAATAAAAAAAATATATTAGTATAATAAGTTCTAATATATTAATTGATTTAACATATAATTGATCTATACTAGTTTTATAATCAATATTAATGACATGTTATATGTTGTGCAATTGGGTTTAGAATTTATACATGGGTCCTATGCTTCTAGAAAACCTGTAAATGTCAGGGAATTTTGTTTCACTATGTCATTTTTGTTACTGTTTTACAAATTGAGATAATAACTTATTATCTAATTTAAAAAAAATATTATTTTATTTAATTGCACCTCATAAGAGTACTTGTATACAGGGTTGCCACAGGTCAGGGGATTTAGGAATAAAGCAAAAAGTCCAAATTTAAAATTTTATATATCAAATATTTTAAATTACTAGTTTATTCATATATTTTTCTCTTTTCTTTATGAGTTTTGTTATAATACTTCCAAAAGGACATAATTTGATTTTTTGTTTAATTTTTCTAATTTTTCAGAATATTATTGTACTAAAAAGTCAGGGAATTTGATCTTTGAAAAAGCGTTGCAACCCTGTGTATATTATATGTCAATACATGTTTCCAATTACGAAATAGCCAGCTTTAGGAGGTAACTGCTTTTATTAAAATAATCAAAGCAAGTCTTTAATGTAAGAATTAAAATAAAAAGTGATAAAGAGACCGTAGTGTTAGTTAAAAGTGATTAGGGCTACAAATGGCTTTTAGGGGTAGCATCTGCATTACAAATAGTAATATACTTTATTATTTACTAACATTTAAAACATAATTATACAATTTGTACAATAATTAGCTTAATAATCTAATTATTGATTTGGCACAGTCACCCCAGTTTGTTTTTAATGTAATTAAAGTTTGATTATATTCTAATTAATTGATTTTTTATCACTTCAGAATATAAATAAAATGTAGATAGATTTTAGTACCCAATTTTTCATCAAACATATGTTTGTATATTTAGGAAGTTAGAATCACGTTGGTCATGGACAGACGACGTAAAATCACCAGAAGAAATTGACAATGATCACATTTTATCGGTGTTCTTCCTTGACAAGGTTGTCTGCAAACTGGGGGCTTGCAAGTATGTGCATCCTTCATTAATAGTATTGTGATTATGAGACTACTACGCATTTACATCACAAGTTGAAAACATTGGCTTTTTTCAATTCTGTTTTAGACAAAACTGTCGTTCCAATCCTTACTGCCTCAATGGACTAGGTGAACTTCGATGGTTGTTAGAGGAAGAGCCAGAAGAACAGTCGGAAGAAGACTCCACCCCTGATCCAAAGAAGGACGAGGGGTCCGTGGAGAATGGAACCAAGAATACCGCGGTCAATGGCGGTGGTGGTAGAAAAGGGAAGAAAAAGCTAAATAATGAAGAGGACGTGGTTTCCAGCAAGGTAGTTTAATGTGATGATGTTTGGATTAGCAGGTGGTTCATTTGTTGGCAAATGTTAAGATGCAGCTTGATATAAGGTTGCATAGTGTTGATTATGCACACTCCTAGTATCACTACTTACACAGCTGCTATTTCTTCTCTACACAGACCGGATTATCTGGCCTCAAGAATTATGGAAACACGTGCTATCTCAACGCGCTGCTTCAAATCTACTTCAGAATGGTGGAGCTCAGAGAGGCAGTTTATAACCTCCCTCTGGAAGGTGAGGAGACGTTATTTAGGCTCAAAAGTTTGACAAAGTACAGATACTAATATTGAAACCCTGACAATGTACCACTAACGAACATAATAGTTGAAATTAGTGATGTAATTAGATCAATATTTTAAAGATTTATTGATTAAATTGATTATTCAGTTGATATGAATTTGAATGATGCCGATATTCGTTTTGTCAAAGAATTTGGTTTGCATTCGTTGAAATGAACCTTGAAGAAATTTTCATAGTTATTTATTTGTCCGTATATCTCTCTTTTTACTTGTAGTTGATGACGGAGAAGTTTTCTGCCAACTTCAGATTATATTCGCCCAGCTTCAACTAGGACTTAATGAGTAAGTGATTTTTGAATGCTAGTAATCTACTTTCACTAAACTGACGTGTTCACATTGACAAAATATATTAACACCGTTAATTTATTGAAATTTAGCTTCATTTTTAAATATTAAGAATTTTGGTAGTTGATTAATGTTTTGTTATTAAATTAATTTTTGCCTCTTAACTCTAAAATATTCACTGATCCATTTTTATTTTCAGTACTGTAGATCCTGGAGGTTTAATAGCTGCACTTAGTTTGACCGATAGTGAGCAACAGGTTAGTGCACAGGTTCTATAATATTGTTACAATAAGATATAATATACACTGCCAATGATTTTTAACATGATATTTTCGGTTTTCAGGATGCTCCAGAATTTCATAGTTTATTTCTCAGTCTTCTGGAGTCTAGATTTGACTTCATTGATAACCCGGTTCTTAGTAATCTAGTCAAGGGTGATTGTATATACGAAACCAGGTAAAATTAGCGTTACCCAGAAGTATAGTATGATATACTAGCTTTTTAATAGTTTCATGGAGTTAACAGTTCGTGTTTCCTGTCCTTTCAGATGTTTATTCTGTAATACTGTATCAGAAAGAGAATCGTCATTTCGAGAATTAGATCTGAAGTTATCTTCGCCGCTATTGTACAGTTGCATAGAAGACTTCCTTAAGGTTAGCCACCTTTATATATTTACCGTATCCTTTTCAGAAATGAATTTATTTATATAATTTAAAAAAATAATTGTTAGCTAACTTATCGATTTTTATGTTTACTCAGGTAGAACCCCTTACCGGTGACAATCAGTATCAGTGCTGCACTTGTGGTGGACTCAAGAGGGATGGGGAACGTCGTACGGTACTCTCCCGACTGCCCCCTCTTCTAGGGGTTCAGTTGATGCGTTTTAACTATGACCTCAAGGCGGGCCGGAAGAAAAAGTCCAAGGACACGATTGGTATTCCAGAAATATTGGACATGAGTGACTATGTTCATCCAACAGGTATGTTTAGTATGTTTCTATAAATGATTGTTAAATCGTTGCGATATGAATCGCTATAAATGATCTAAAGGAAATTCAAAAACCATTTACGAGAAGATAAAGTAATTTAAAATATTAAAATTATTATACTCCTTTAATGTTGAATTTCTTATCCATTAGTATAAGTATACTTTTACGATTTTTTCCTCTTTTGGGATAAAGATAAAGGGCGTTATGCTTTGGTATTTCACGCGCATAGGCTAATCATGCTTACAGTTAAAAAACGAAATAGTTCAGGAGCTATTTTTCACATTATATATATTAATTATATTCAATACAACTTCCCTTGTCATTCTTGAACAAAGCTATAAATAAGAAAATACATTCATTGGTTGTAAATATGCATGAAGTTTTTATGTGTCTCGTCTTTTGCTACATCGATATCAAATTAACTGCACTGCTGCAGAATAATATCAAAACAGCGAGACAATGCGGTGTAATAAAATTAATTTTGTGTATATACAAATATTTATATATATTTTATATATTTTATTTAAGCACTTCTTGTATATAATTACTTCACTACAAACTTATATAATATAATAATTATACGGATTCATCAATACCAAACGTTTCGAAGCTTTAGTTAGTCTGATAAAAAAGATTAATACACTTAAATTATTATATGTAATGAACAAGTGAGTAATAATTATTATTATGGCATTCTATAACAAAATAACTTTCTATTTTAACTAAAATAATCAGGGAACTATCGAAAATATATAAAATACTTAATTGGAATTTGTAGATTCTGCATTAAAGTTTTTTATGTGTAGAATTGTAACAATATTTTAGTCTTAACATTTCAGGCTGAAAGCTTCTAAAAACATTTATGCAAGTCTATAATGTCTCTTAAAAACTCAATTTTTACTCTTCATTACTTTCATTGTATTTATTTTATGTACTCATTTTATTTATGATGGTCTGTGCTTGTGAAGGACATCTTGCAACGCCAGAAAATCTGAGATTTAAACAAATATTGACTATTTGGTAAAAACATGAAAAAATCTGGATAAACTAAAGAATAGCATTTTCTGGTTACAAATATTATTTAATTCCGCACTATTCTTTGCATATGTTATGTCAATAAATTATTCAGTGCATTTACAAATATTTGTATACTGTTGTCTGTCTTTTTCATTTTGTATAATATTTTTTTTTTTACAAAATTGTAATACACTAATTAGTATTCATTTTATACCGAATTTTCTGAATTGGCTTAATTTTAAATCCTTATAATTTTCGTATTTCACAAGAATTAAATTTGATTAAGATTGTAAACTCTTCATTTTTGCGATGCCACACTAAAAACTCTGGAAGGCGATGTTTCAAATTAGTCAGAAATATTTAGTTATTTAACGAGTGGTGTCATCCATTAGAAGATCAATTATTAATACGTCCATATCTCTGCATTCACCCAACTCAAGGCTGTCCAGACAGCAAACCGGTGTGTACGTCTTATGTCCTCAAAGGAGTGCTCTTACACCTTGGTCCCGAACCCTCATCTGGTCACTATATCGCTGTTGTAAGGGGTTATCACCTTGATTGGACAATATGCAATGATAACACGGTAAGTCCAACTGGAAACTAGACATCTGTTACTGCCTATTCCATGTCGATTATCTTTTACCGACGGGGCGATTAAGGTTTGAGACATTAAAATGTAAAGGTTTACTCACCCAGTGTGTGATTCTTTTTTTAGTATCAGTAGACTCTGGTTGGCTGATTTTTTATGCACCTTTCCACTAAGAAATTTTTCCAAGTATTCAATGTAGTTTACCTTATATTATTGTCACACATATACCATGTTATAGATTATTTATATTTTCCACTAGAAGTAAATACTATAAAATAGTGTAAAATTATTTATTACGAAAAAATAAATTAAAAATTTCCTATAATTCCTAATAGTGTAATTCAGAATATTTTATTTATTAATATAATGACGTAGAAAAGCTTCTATTTATATATATTTTCGGGTAGAAATCTACGCAACTTTAGTAAAGGATTATTATAATATGGTGTAGTGTGCCAGAGAAACACACAACAACATTGTTATAAGTACTGCACCGAGATTTTTATTTTCCAGAAATGTATTTGTGTTTTTTTTAGGAAATGCCTGTACATTAGTCTTTTATGATAAAAATGTGCTCACTATATACATAGTATATAATTCATAATATGATTGATTTTTTCAAATATCATATATAATATTAGGTACCTTCGAATATTGGATTTTTATTATTTACAATCACAATTAGTAATAAAATATTTTCAAAATCTCATTACGTTTTTATAATAACAGAATTTGATAAAATTCACGTTTGGTATTATAATAAAGAACAATGAAATCAAATTCATCAATTGAATTTCTCATAATTTTAAATAATAGGTGAAGGTGTTTTCCGTCAACTTGGAATTCCCGAAACAATCAACGTCACAAATATTTTGCTTTATTTAGCGAAACGAAATTCGGAAAATATATTTTTGAAAATCTGAATTTTAATATTTCTATGCCTCGGTAAAGTGTAAATAAGGTTGTCACAATTGTTGGAGAATCTCGAACGATATGAACTATTTTTAATTATTGAGAATTATTCTCTAACAATAAAATTTACGTTTAAATTGTTTTGTTATTAATTCCTTGGCAGATATTCACCATTCCGCCCAACCAGTTCAACCTGTCGAAGATCTCAGCTACTTGGACCCCTTCTCGTTCTGCCAACTCCAATACCTCAAAGGACAGCCCCTCTGCAGTCGTTCCTGCCACTCTCACCTCCCCCAAATCAAGTAATAATAACAGCAGCAACGGCAGTGGACCCAGCTCCGCTTCCACAAGCTCGACAAGAGCTGTTGTCAAGGCGGCACTACGGTGGAATGCTCAGGCTGAGATTGTTCACAACTCCTCCACGGCATACATGCTTTTCTATGAAAGAGAGGACCGCTTCCTTGAGAGACTAGGTGGGATCTAAATACAATTAAAGATTATTCGGAAAGTGGTTAATTATATTGCTTGAATATTTGGTTAAAGATTGCCTTCGTAATAGTATGCTATGTGTTGGTTTATATGGCTGGTTGGACTATAAGTTTATTTCTTTAAATAGGATAGTCAATTGTTTCAATATCAAAAATTATCTGTTGTTATTTTTTGTTACAGGCCGTGATTACTTTGTAAAGGTGCCTCTGTCTTTAGTGGAGTCGGTCAATGCGTGCAATGAAGCCTACCGTGTTCAGAAGTTGAATGATGAAGAAACGAAGGTTAAATAACATATTCTTCTGATTGATGTTCGATTAAATATATCCACATTTATCTAACAGTTATTTTACTACTCTGATTTTGTTTCCCTTTTCATGTTCAGGCAGCAGCCTTAGCTCAGGACCAAGCACAGCGACAGGAAATGTTCCAATTGGTAACTAATATGTCCGTTACGGAGGAAACTCTCAGTACCATCCCCTACGAATTCTTGCCAACTGATTGGCTGATAGAGTTGTTACGTGACCCTAGCAATATTCGTCCATTGGATTGGCCATCCAAAGTTATTTGCCCTCACAATTCTCTGTCGCCATCGATTAATGCCACTGAGTTCAAAGTGTGTTAAAATATTGTTTGTTTTGTGATTATTTAATTTTTATTAAATTGTGTATAAATAGTGCATACTACTTAATATTATTTAAGTAGTATAAAATAAATGTAAAACTTAATTTATATTTAATGAAATGAAATGTAAATCTTTTAATTTTTTATAAGTTAAACTTGTATTATGTAGCACAACTTTAATTACTAAGCATTTATTCCAACAATACATTGTGAATATAATATTACAAATTTACTAAATATGACCTTATTATTAGGTTGTATGCAGTTCTGCTGTGGATAGAATTAGTCGATTGTGCAAAGTTAATCGTCGTTTCAACCAAGACTCCCTCTGTAGACACTGTATCCGTCTCAAGTGGGCACTGCTTCAATTTGATCGGACGTCAGCCAAACTCTCCAAAGATATTGAATCTATTCTCAAACTGTCGACTACTAAACCAGAGGTGAAATTTGAATTGCTGTTCTATATAAATTATTTACTATTCCTCTGTATTAATTTGTTTGTGATACTGCATTAGTTCCTTCAAGGTTAATTCTGTTTGTTATTCTTTCAGAAGTTTATTGAGGAACCTCATTTTTGGATAGGAAAGGACACCCTGCGTCGATGGAAAAAGATAACACGAGCACAGGTGGCAGAACAGTATTCTGACCTGGGTGACATCAAAGACGAGGAAGTGAAATCCGGCCCTGACTTGTCACCCGATGATGGGAAAGAGGGGGGAGGGGCTGTTCAGGAGACCACAGAGGACGAGGAGGCTGGGGCAGGAAGTGACGAAGGAAGAGGAGGTGGTGTCAAGGAAGAATCGGATAGTTATGCGAAAGATGACGGTTCGTTATAATTGAATACGAGTTCCATTTATCGAATTGTTTGGTTACTATCGGCCTATTCACTCGTGTTAATTATTGGCTTCCCGTTCAGCGGTGGCCACCTCCTTCAACGAAGACCTGCTCTGTCCTCACGGGAACCTCTCTGTGGACGAGAATCGACGCCGTACGATCCCCCTTTCCGCGTGGTCAGCCCTCACTGCCCACCTGGCCCGCTGGCTTCAGCAGCAACACCCGCCCGAGTTCCCCGTTTCGGCCACCAACAGCAGTGATCAACAGGCGTGCGCCGAGTGCAGTCGTAACCTTGGCAACTTCAACACCCGCGCCGAGAAGGAGCGTGAGGCACTGTCGTATTTGGCCCCGAGTAATTATAAGCGGAGACCGAAGGTGGTCCAGACCAAGTGAGAATTCGCCCGGTTGTGTTGTATTCAGCGATACGATTATTCGAATTGAACCCTTGCCCGCACGGCCCCTAGGAACTACGATCCTGACGAGGCCGACAATACAGAACCCTTCTATATGGTCCCGAACAGTTTCCTGAACGACTGGCGCAGGTTCCTCAAGTCCCCTCTCGAGGACAATATCCCGCCTCCAATTAAGACGAGTGAGCTGCTCTGCGCGCACTCCATGGTGGGTTTCATTGTCCGGAGGTCAGTTTGGACAAGTGGCTTTAATTCCTCTTTCTCCCTCTCCTCGATAGTTCACCGCTCCGTGTGAAGACCTCCTCTCGTCCAATCGGAACTCCTCCTCTCCTGTGACACTCGTGTGGGCTCCCGAATGGACCCTACTCTCCAAGTTCTACCCCGTGGAGGGCCCACCACTCCAGGTCCTTCGCTCCAAGGAGTCCTCCAGCTGGTACACCCATCCCGGACTCTGTCACGAGTGTTACGCCGAGAGGATCAACCAACGGGCACAGTTTTCTAATGCTCGTATCACTATTAGACTTGTCACCATGGACGATGTAAGTAGTGTGCGACCAAAAATGTTTTATAGTTTTTGAAATGATTATTATTGATACGTTTTTAAGTTCATGTCTTGCTTTGACAATAGTTTGATATTAATAAGAAAGATTTACATTTTGCTATTTGTTTCTTGATGTTAGGGATGGGAATCTTCAGTGGATCCGCGGATTTGGTGCCTAATTTTTATTATTTTTTATGAAAAAAAGATTACCCAATTTTTCTGAAATTGATTTGAATTATATAAATGTGATAATTTTGGACATTTAAGCAAAAATCCGCACCCCAACATTTTACTACAAGAAACTACCTTTTTTGTGATATTGGGCCCCGTATGGGATATGGGCCTCATTATTTTGACTTGAGCAGATTTTTAACTGCTATTCCCGTCCCTGTGATGTACAGTTATTTTTATTATCCCGGTGACAAATGGATTTTTTTATAGTTGCCTAAATGGACGTTTTTAAACCCAAAGTCTAGGAACGGTGTGCATCTTTATTGGCTGTCTTTATAATGTAAACAAACTCAAAATTTTGGTTAAAACTACATAAATTTGATATATATACCTACAGGGCCCTCCCCCCGCGAAACGCGACTGTCTGGAACTCTGTCAAGAGCCCTCTGACAGTACAGTTCGTCGTTCCGTTCGTCAGCGAAAACAGCCCACCGATCGATCGGTTAAAATCTCTTCCGATTGGACGGTTAGAGACCTCAAAGTGCACTTGATGAGTCTCTATGCGGTAGCACCCATCGACCAGCACCTCCATCACGGGGTAAGCTTTCAGCTATGTGCTTTATCGCCGCGAGTGTGTTCGAGCTTCTACCTCATTCTATTCCTCCAGGACCGCGAATTAACCGTTCCAGAAGAAAGCCTCTTGGACGTCGGTATCAGGCCGGGTGATGTTGTCAATCTGTGGACCGACGCTCCTGTCATGGGAGAAATACCAGAAGGTTATGACCAGTCCGCGGAACCAGGTAAAGCAAACTGTCTTCAGTGAGTTTTCTGATGAACTCTCTAAGTTGTTTGTCATTTCGTTTCAGTGTCTCTGGAGGTTGGATTCAAAGGAACGAAACTCTTAGGATCCTGATTCCGACTAGGCCATTGTATTGAATAAATAACAATTTTCTTAATTGTGACCTTGACCTGTATCTCACATTATATTGCATGCCCAAAAATCGTTATATTGATTTTGTCGTATGTATAGATCTGTATGTTATATACTATAGTACCGGATGTGTATGCTTGTAGTATTATTATTATATTGAAGTCATATTTACAAAGAGTCAATTTGAACTATCAATATTCAAATCAAATCCAACAAAGTGTAAAGTTATACAGACTCTTTTTATAATGACTGAGTATGCGTGCTGTGGAAGAATTGTGTATTTTATGTAACGTGAATCAAGGATTTTTTCTTCATGTTGACTCGGTGATGTATTTTTAATAACTGCTCGTAGCATTCACTTGTAATAGGTATTCCCACGTGGTTACGACGAGTTTCTAGTCTGTGTATCATAATTTCAAGCCTTTAACATGATTGTATTTTTTAGTATTTATTAAAAATGATGCCATATTAATGTGACTTTATTCTTGATATAGAACATTATAGTCTATATTGATTATTAAATATATGACCAACTAATTTCTAGCTGTGAGAATTTCACGATTTATGCTTTTTAAGAATCCTTAAGAGTTTTGTATATCCTTATATTATTTACCTACAAAGTATTATAGATATAAAATTAATAATAGAGAAAAGCCTTGAGGCTGGTTTAAGGCATACAATCCGTTCTCAAGAATAATCAAAACAGTTATTTAGTAAACATATCATTGTGTCGGACAATAGACTAAGTATACAATTAATCAACATTGATAATTGATATTTAATATCTTGTCATGAAATATTTTTAATTTGCACAACCTAATTCAAAAATAATTCATATTGAACCCTAGAACGATCAGGCGTTTTTATACCCCTATAAAGAGTGAAGGGGGAGGGTTCAAATTGACCCACATCCACTAACTCTTGTTAACTTCTTGGTCATGAAATTTGTCGGTTGGTATACATTCTTGAATCATACTACTGGTTTAAAATAGCAATAAGTAGTATAAAGTTGTTGAAATGATTTTTTATTATAAATTTCTAAATAAATAAGCAATTTACATTATTAAAGGAAAACCAGATCCATATATAGTCAAGTGTTATCATCCATCGTAATATGAAATCATTAAAAAATCCCAAAAGAGACTTGTAGATGTTTCAACCCATGATCTGGATCATAAAATAGATCGTGATCCAGATGACATAGTAATAAATATCTGCTGTTGTTCAAAATTTAGAATTCAATGTATAATTACTGTTTAATAAAGCCTATGTAATTTTGGAACCAAATTTTACTCCAGTGCAACAAAATCACGATTTTTAGCTTTGATCCAGATGAAAGTGTATCAGATCCGGATCATTGAGTAAATGTGATTTGCATTCGAATAAATTCAGGATTATAATACCTAACCATAATATTAATGTGTGCATCATATTTGGAATCAATACAATATCTTTGAGAATTATAATCACTTTTTTATGATTCGAAATGTTGTTTACTTTAGTAATTGGTAATAAGAATCAAAAATCGATGGTTAATAATAATATAAAGGGGGTCCAAAAAGTGAATTATACATAATTCTAAAGCCGTCAAAAAGTTAGGAAGCTACTGAAAATTTCAGACCAATCGACCAACCCCTCTGCATACTAGAGCTATTTAAATATGTGTGGGTTAATATTTGAACCCCCCCCCCCCTAGTCTTTTTAGGGTTATATATTGTCATTCGTTTGTATTTTTAAATATTTGGTTTTAGGTTGTATTAATCTATAAAAAGATCAATACGATGTGTTTTCATAAAATGTATACTTGGTCCAACCTTATATGAACCATGAAATCTCTGCGATCTTTAGAATGTTATATTATTTTAATTATGGCTATTTAATTGTTATAATAAGCCCCACTTACACGAGCATCCTGGATAGCCATCCAGGATGCCTGGTCCTCTTAAAATCGAATTTTGTTGGAGGGGTGTACACGACAAGTACAGCCAAGCACTAATTTAATTTCTCAGCATCCTTACGGTTTGATTGGTCTCGCTTTTTCGCTATATAATATAATTACTAATTATTAAAAAGGACAATGAAATTAACCTAAAATTAACATGAAATTAATTAAGGACAACCTTTAATATAATCAATTACGTATAATTAACAGGTTATAGCTATAAGAATGTACAATATATTTTTTTGTTAAGTATTTTATTAAAAAGTGTATCATTTTTATGTTTATTTCAACTAGAAATTTAAATACAAATTTGGCTGTAAATAAGATTTATTTTCTTTATTATACGTATACGTACCTACATATATTTATATAATACGTACATATAACGAAATCAGTTACCATATATATAATGAAAATTCCATAAAAATAAAAACACGCATATACATATTTATATTATACACACAAAACCGAAAGAATTGTGAATCTAAAAGATAAAAGTGATAAACATTTAACAGTAAATGTTAATTCGTATATATTTTATTTGTACAAAATTTATTCATATTTTATTCATTCTTAAATTTTAATTCGTCAAATCGTTAATACAAATATTCTTAAGTATTTTTCTATTTACTTTGATTGATTTATAATTAATATGCACGCCTGATAAGTATATATGAACAATTTATTAACAATAATTAATTTTCTATCAATATATTTAAAAATACGAAATTAAATGTATGAATTGAAATATATAGATGACATTTTAAATACAAATTGATATATACGAAAATAATTATACAAAATTTTTCTATTGTAAGTATATATATTAGATTTAGAAATATTACTGTATTCGAAAATTTTAATTTGAATAAATATTTGAGAGTTTCATATATTAATTAATACAGAAGTTCACCATAAGCAATTGATTATAATATATTAAATCTTCAATTAATCCATATTATTTATTTATTTCTATTAATTATTTATATTATAGCGAAAAGCGATAGTCAATCAAACTGTAAGGATGCCGAGAAAGTAGAACTTGGCTCTATTTGCCGCCATCCAAAAAAATCGACTTACACGGGCATCCCGGATGCCGTGTAAGTGGGGCTTTACAGTCAAATAAGTCTTAGAAGTAGTCTACTTACTTTACACCTTAAATCTTGTGGTTTATGAAACATTCTGATTAATGACATTTTATGAAAAAAAAATTCTACATATTCATAAATATTATCATAAAATATTTTTACCCATGCACTCATAGTAATAGATTGTGGTAAAATGAATAAAAGTAATGAAATTTGCTTTTAGCGGTTATTATTTTCCTCTGACTACACTAACTTTACCAGCAAGGAAAGGGAATTGTTTTTTACATGATTTTCAGAAAGTACGCGCGTCTTCGTAGAAGCATTTTTCAATTTTGTTAAACTCAATAAACCAATTTTTTATTTAGAACGTTAAATATTAATTATTACTTAATTAGCAATGTTTACACATTCATTACGAAATCCATGACTTAAATCAAATCAGCCGTCCAGATTACTCTCAGAAAACTATACATTTCAAATTACTAAACGTGTGTCTAGAATAGAATTATGTTGTCAGAAAAATGTCCGAATAAAACAGTAGTCTGTATTTATTTTAGTGTGTTGGAGTTCCCTTTGTAAGTCCGATAGCAAATCCAAATAATTATTCACATATACACTAACTACAGAATATGTTTAGTGGTATTAGAATTATAACTGAATTAATATATGAATAATAGCAGAAAGACTTGTTAAATTAATATGTATTATTTATTTCTTTATAAGCATTGATTATATAATAACAATATTTTATCACCATGAAGAATTAAGTGTAGTACATAGTATTTACAGCAATAGTTTGCAATGTAGATACTTATAATAATATTATGACAAAGAAGAAAATTATACAACAATAGGCCAGAAGATGAAAGGAACTCCGAACTTGTGGTGAGACTACAAATAGACTTTTTGAAATTAGCAGTTTTAATCACACAACTGAATAGAATTCATGATAGATTATGAGGTATAATTAAGTACAATTTTGTCAACAGGTCGAAAATCCGACAAAAATAATAAAGCAAGTGTAAACGGCGAATGTGTCAGCAATATCTTATCTATCATAACAAATATCGATTACTGATCATTATGCTCTTTACAACTCAAGATTTGATGTGGTCTAAGACCGAAATTAGTAGTATTATAAATTCTCTAATATTTCTAAAACGTTTCAACAGACGAAGGTGCTTCTACTTAAGTATATGAATATGTATAAGGTTTATTATATAATATATTTATACGTAGATGGAAATAAAACTAACGTAACATTCCTTATTAAATTATTATATTGACAAATACTTTAAGAGAATTTCACTGTTTGTTATTATATCTTTTATGTAAATTTGAGAGTAATTTTGCCTCAAAAAAATGAAATCCTAGAATATGGAAAACCGCTTATTGCTTTAGAATTGAGAATAAACAAGAACATGAATTCATTCATTACTTTTATCAACAACGACCTCACCCGTGAATACGTCTGAAGGCCCTCTATGGCAACGGAGAACATATCTCTCCAGGGCGCATACTAACACGATAGTACATAGGTCTGCCGTGGAACATTTAAAAATATAATTTATGAATTTACGTTCTTTGTGAGAGTGAAAAATTGGCATGAAAATATGTGTGCACTATTTGTCCAGGTCAGACATACATTCACCCGGAACTTTTGTCACTCAAGGTCACAATAATCAATGTACTTGTACTGTTGGTGGCGAAAATATGGTTTTTGTTTCAAAATGGTTAGTCTACTTGCAACAGCCACCGCCAGAATTTGAATTTGAGGTATCTTCACTACGCAATCTTTGACCACCGTTAATATTGCTCGCCTGTTCATTCCTGGGCAGACTGCGAGCTGTAATGAAAGGAACAACATTACCGATTATTCAAAGGAAACCAATACTATAGATGGGAATAGTAAACTGTGAAACATCTTCTGGATATTATAATTTTTAAAAACAAAAACACTAGAACGTAGCATCTAAATTATAGTGAATTGTTCTACAAATTGACAATTTACAATTGGAAATACGTAACAGTAGTATATAACAGTAGTCAACATGAATAAAAGAAGATCACATCTACAACAATTGTTGTTGCTATATTATTATGGTTTACTAATTTAAGCTCGGTATACTAATAAAATCAATACAACAGTTATGTTAAAAATATATCACTAAAACAAAATAAGCAAACAATGAACAGCAGTGTGAAAAATGAATATTGATATCAGCTGGCAAGTCTAAAAATAGATTATACGAAAAAGAAACGTCGTAATCCGTGAAACTTTCTCTCTTTTTAACAATACTCTTGCTAGGTAACAGAGTAAATTAAAAATAAAAACAGCTGATAAAACCTACCGATAGCGAGGAAGAGGTCACTGACATTGTTAGCATTCTTTGCTGAGGTTTCCATGAAGATTAATCCAGATTCCTCAGCGTAGGATTGGGCTTCCTAAAATAACATTGAAAAGGACGTTTGTAACAGAACTATCGTCAGCGGGTGTTATAATATTCTAAAAGGTTCCACATCGAATGGGTTGTATTGAATAAACACTTCATTCATAAGTAAAAACAAACAAGTTAATGCATCCTATGTTAAAAATAAGAAAAGTTATTACTCTTCAGAAGATATTACAATATTCACTATTCTATTAAGGTATGCTAGTTCAAATAATAGAACGATTTTTTATATTAAAAGGGTAAAGACAAATTTTTATCAAAGTAATTTAATTTGTTTCGCCAAAGTGAAGAAAATCTAAATTTAAAAATGTTAAAACAGTCTATTTAGTGAATCAGTCGAACCAAAGTCAGCTAGGTACCAATTTAGTTTTTAAAACAATGATAGACCAAATGTTTATTTGTGTGTATAAAAAGTCATGATAATCTTAATAATTAACTAAAATTAAATTATTTTGATCATCTCGCTGATTCAATTACTGTGATTGAAGTATCTACTCCCCATAAATGTGTAATAAATAACAGGGAACTCACGGCAACAGAAACGGTTCTCTGAGGATGAAGGTCACATTTGTTTCCAGCCAATGCAATCACCTTAACCGAAGAAGCCTTCTCGTTCAACTCTTGTACCCAATTCTTTGCTTTGTTGAGGGAGTCCTATTGCAAAAGATAAATAATGCGATTATTATCTATTAATAGAATGAATATGAAATGATTATAATATATTTTTTACTTTATCAACCATGGAAAATTGACTTTAGTGGTCATGAGTCTTCTCTTTCTAAGACAAATCACGAGATGCTTTGCGCATTACCAAAGAACATTGGACTAATTCAAATATACGCATGCGTCTAACAGCTACAGATATACTGACAGCAGAATTTGAATATAAAAACTGCCCACCATTTCGCTTTTCCCAACAAATCACCCTATCTTTTGTGTAAAAAAATATAGATTATATTAGAAGACATTGCATATACCGACAGTTTGACCATAACGACACCTTTATGTGTTCCTTAAAAACTAGTTTATTTGTTCGTTTACTAGTTTACTAGTTCGTTAATTAAATGCCTTGTTAAATTTATGAAAAATATTACTCTAGTATGTATGTATCTTCTTTCAACCAGAATGATGTTCTAATGCAACACCTGCTTTATTAAACAGCCGCATTATGGCGTTTACATCTCAGTTAAATCGATAAGTAGAGTATTACGTAATTACGGTTATGCAATTATGATGCGTTTTGACTTGTATTGTGTAAGATCTTTATTATTGTCATTAGATCATACAATAGCTGTCAAACCGCAAAATATTATGTTAACATAATACATACTTAGGTACTAAAAAATAATCTTTTGAGCTAGGTATCTAATCTTACGAATTTTAATGTGTTCATAGGCATGGCTAACTATTACCATGAGATAAGTATGTTGACAGATCTCAATAATGTATTTTATTATATAATATTGATAGATATGTTTCGTCCTCTTAAGGTACTTTTTCAAGTTAAATTGTTACACGATTCAAACACGGAGTCGACATACCTCCAACGTAGGAAATTAAAATTGAACAAAAAAGTAACATTTCCAAAAAATTTATTTTAAATTAAACGGAAAGTAAGATTGCATTGTGTATATTAACAAATTAAATTTTTTAGTTAAAGCAATGTAAATAAGAATTGTTCGAATTATGATGTACTACTCTTGGTTATAGAGTGATGTAAAACGGAAACCTGAAACCACAATAATGGTTAATGTTTTCCAAATGGGTATATTTTCGATGTTAGATCATAAGATCCGGTGTCAGATGATATTACAAAAATATGTCTAAATGAAATTAGAGCAGAAAATTACATTGAATTCTCAAATAAAAATAATAATAATGTAAAGTAAAGTAGAAATTAAACGTAATTAAACAACAAAATACCTTTTCCCAAAATGAATACACATGTGAAGTATTTACAGGGGATATAAATTTTACCACGTCGAATAATAACCACAAATGTGGTCTCATTTATAAAAGCACCCTTGTAGCCTTAACAATATAAAACGTTTAACTATATCACAATTTACAAGAAAAGTGTTGTCCGTTATATAATAAAAGTTAAAAATGTATCCGACATACAATATACGATTCTATGACATAACAATGAAATACATTCAAAAATGGTATAAGCTATATTCTACAATTGGCTGTATTAATATTGGGCTACGTGGCTTATAGCTAGGTGAATAGCTTCAATACCTTTAGACCTAATTATGGAGACAGACAACTCAGGAGACCACCTGTTCGACTATCTAATTAGCATCATGCCGCTATCAGATAAATACAAGGTTGCAATAACAACCACAAGGCATCGGTTTGTTACAATTTGTGTAAAATAGGGAAGAAAACGCCTTTGAGACATCATATCTTATCATAGTCATATTTAAGAGAAACTTCTATATTATTAAAATATTTTTCAACTGGAAAATTGAGTTAACAAACATAATAAATAGACTTCTCACTTTGCTTCAAACTAATACAATGAAAACAGCATCTATAGCGAGTTCTTACCGCATTTGTGATATCATAGACGACAATGGCGGCTTG
Organism: Vannuccia rotundouncinata; assembly: GCA_034780395.1. Classification (NCBI taxonomy): domain Eukaryota; kingdom Metazoa; phylum Platyhelminthes; order Proseriata; family Coelogynoporidae; genus Vannuccia; species Vannuccia rotundouncinata. The sequence continues at coordinate 42,654 of JAUZNC010031102.1, read as the reverse complement.
TGCACCCCGATAGTACATTGGAGCCAAACTGTGATACCGTTCTTGACCTGAAAATACGAAGAAAACATGGCGATACCGTCAAAAATAGCGATGTGGTTTTATCAATAAGTGTATTATAAAATGATATAATCAAACTCATTTTGGATCATCTAAAAACAACCCGGTATGGCTATAGAATCAAAACAACCAGAATTTGATCAGTACATTACCATTGTATTCATTTTCAATATTTGCATATCAAAATGCAACCAAGTAAGCTAGGTATTCTAACGAAGTACACTTCGAGATAACCTTATATGATAATTCCGATAACACTAAATAACACACACGATTTTCATTGTGTATATTATATAACCGACAAGCAAATTGTATCCTTCCAGTATTTTTTTATGGTTATAAACTAAAAATACACATAAAATATAAAACAATACCATTCGAATTTTATATATATATATAATAGCTAGATATTATTAAGCATTTAAATACAGTGGGGACATACACTTGAAAACTAAGAAACTCACCAGCAGTATCCCAAATCTCGAATTTTACAGTAGTATCGTCTACAACCACAGTCTGTGTCAGGAAGGCAGCTAAAAGGTGGTGAAAGGAAGAGAACATATATAGAGAGACAATCAATACGACAACCAGCGCAACAACGGCAAAGCTGGATGAGTGTTAAACGCAAAATATTTACCGACTTATATTCAGACAGACAAGCGCGGATAGGAGGAGATCATGGAAGCACGAACTTGTCTCAACTTCTACTTTCTCATTTTCTAAATAGCTTCACTGGGAAACTTGGTTCTCGTTCTTCCCAGTGATGGCTTATTATTTATACCAGTATTTATAGAAAATCTAGACAGTGCTACGTTCTACTTACGAAATTAAAGATAAAACTAAAAATATCAGACGATGCATCAATACACAAAGCAAACTGTAATGGTCAAAATGTGACTTTCTATTTATTGATCGTATACAGACTCACTTTACTTATAAACCAGAAAACAAAACAAAATGTAAACGATAGTTTTAAAAGGTTCTTATTTATCTGCTACCTTTGTGTAAAACAGAAATATCTAAACATGCAACTTACCCCCGATTGTAGATTCTTGAAATTCATGAAACTGACCCTTGACAAACCGCAAAACAAGACTGGATTTTCCCACTGCTGATTCCCCCAATAATACGAGTTTGAATTGGCACTGACGATTTTGCATTGTGAAGACTTTCTTAGAGGATACGAACTATAATTTCAGTCTTCAAATTGTAACACTTAGTTGAAATTTGGAAGCGATTTATTTTCTCAGGGTAGAGAAGATACAGCAAACGGAAATAATAAAATAATCGAACTGCTTCAAATGTAAATTTCTGAAATAAAAGAGATCAGTGTTAAATTATTATTTCAAAAAATTTAAATTCTTTAGAGACACTAAAAAATATTAACAATTGAAATAAAATGCAATTCAAAATATGAAATTTTTATCTTCCAAATCTTTCAATTATTTTTTAAAGATAATAGCTATACAAAAAATTAATGTCTAAAATTTATTCTAGTCCAGACATCTTTTCAAAATATAATTATGCTGTCGAATACTGAATTCCTGAAAATATGTCTGAGAGCATTTGATCCTATTAAAACAAAAAAAGCAAGCAATACTATCTTCAATTCACAAATAAAAATATTTTCCTATTGGTAAGATCATGACACATATAAAAATAAAATCTTTTCCAAAAAAGAGGACTTCAATTTATTCTAGAAATTAAACATATGATAGGTATTGTATTAAAACAAAGATAGGACATCTATTACAATGAATTTCAGGTTTATACATTTTTGTATTAAACCACAAAATCAGAATGGGTTGCAATGTTTTTTTTTACCTTCCAAACAAACACATTAATAGTTTCAAAACTAGCCAGGAATGAGAGAGTCAGGTGGGCTCAAACCTTCTCAGAGAAAACAACCTCTGCTTTGCAAACCAGCATCTTAACCACTCAGACATCTCATGTCCTCATAGGTGCAACTAATAGCAAATTAAATATGATGCATTTAAATAACAAATGTGATAAATGTAGTAAGATAATTTTTTTAAATATGTTTTTTTGTGTTGCAAAACCCACTTAGCAACACACACAAAAAAATTAAGATTCAAGTTTACCAGGTTTCCAAGTTGTGTGGTAACCCTAAAATATTAATTAAGCTGTTTGATATATATATATATATTAATGAAATAAATCTTTATTTTACAGTTTGGTATATTTATCTAGCAAAATAATTAGATTTGGGTAAATTACCACATTATAATGGAAGTAAATTAGACTGGATTGGTTCTAGTGCACTTAAATTTTTGTTTTAGCTCTAAATCAAGGTGGGCTATACTGTTAAACTATATGACTGAGATTTAATCAATTTTCTATTTTTTAATAAGAAAAAGTTAAAAAGTCACAAGAATTGCATTACTACAGAAACTCTTTTGTGTCAATTAATTGCATGACCATGATAATTCACTAATGTTTAAATATTATAAACTTTAATATGCAAGAAGAATACAACCTATACTTATTATACTATATATTTAATAATAGAAATACAGAGTTGTTTTATACATATACAATCAAAATATGGTGCAAATTCAAAAGTTTTGAAACAACAGGCATCAAAAATGAAAAAACAAATATCAGATAACCCAATCTTCTGGGTCCCATGGCTATGTAAACATATTATCTGTTTTCATATATCAATATGGATTTTGATACCCGTTAAATGTCTAAGCAGTCCATTTTTAGTTTGCCTTATGCAGTTATTAAGTAAAACAAAACTAATTTTATTATGATTACATTAATTTATGATTAAATTGTATATAAAAATATGTATATAAATAAGTTTTTATACAATGGTATTTAAATATTTTCTAGTTTTAAGTTCAGTGAAAATAATATGAATATGTATGTTTCATCAATCTCTTTATTCGATGAAATCTTTTTGCTTCAGTTGGAGCTTTCATAAAAATTATATTATGCATAGATATAGAAATAATCTCTCCTTTCATTGTTTAGGTATATAAGCTCAATATCCCATTTTTAAAAACAAAAATTGTATTTTTTAACACAAATTTTAGGAATAGTGCTTGCAATATAGAATTTGTATTTGTAAGCATTACAAAAATACTGTTTGGATGCCTTTAAGTGTTGTTGATGTGTTTAAACTTGCAGTCTTAGATATAATTGAGACTTTGGCTCATTAGGATAAAATTATGTTGCTCTTCTTTAATTTAAGCTAATTTTTATTATCAAAAAACAATATTTGGGATATCAAAAAGTTTATTGAAATAATTTGTTGTTAGAGTCAAATGAATGACTAATGAACGAACAGATATATAATGACATTTTACTTTGAAAGCAGTCAATTCAATATAAGCTCATTGTAATATTTGAGATATTTCTCAATAAGGATATGCAGATATAAAATGCATAGAATATAGTGGTAATAAATATAATTGTGAATTAAAAAAATTCTATCAAGGTTCTAGATAAGATTTGGCATTTAAAACATTTGGTGAAATGAAAGAAAGCTGAAATTCATGAAATAAGTCATACCTATTGTTTTTTTATACAAGCAATGAATCACAGGTTTAGTAATTTAAAAAACAAAATATAAACACCTAATGATACTAATGGTACTTCAGACTCTTATAATTATAAAACCTTTTTCTTTAGGAGAAACTATTTACTGTTTGTATATATAAGTGTAGAGGACATTATTTTCATTGCTAAGGAAGATAAAAAACAGTAATCTTTAAATTACAATTAATATTTTTTTTAAATAATGTGAAATAAGTTGGACAAAGCAAGCTGAAAATTAAAATGTATTAATGAAATGTATAATAATAAATTAGTTAGTAAATAATAAAAATTAGGTAGATGGGAAATTTTAATAATATAGTTTGCAGGTTTGGTACTGATCTACCACTTTAAAATATAAACCTATTTGGTTAAATGACAAATTGTCAAGGATTTGCAATATAATATTCTTGGCTATTAAATGTTATAATTATTGGTTTTGAAATCATGCTAACTGGATCTTTACAGAATCCTATTAGGAAGCATCAATCCTTGATTCAATACACTAGCTGATGATTTTTATGTAAGTAATAATGACTTTGGATCTCTATGCTGCAAAAGGTGACTTGTATGTCTGTTATGCATGATATATATATATATATGGACAGTGTTTTTTAGCATTTTTAATAAAAATATTATGTTAGAGTAGACAAAAATATATAAGGATAAAAAACCACTGAGTATGCCACATAGCCCAGACTGCAAATATAGTCCTTGGATAATACATACAGCATACAAAAGATATGAAGTAAAGCCTGGTATGACTTTTTTATGACAATTATTGCCAAAATCTTTTGTATTCAGAGTTAATAAATTATATATATAAACAAATAAGAAATTTGCATAAAATATTAAGGTACAATTGCAATAAAAAACATCTTATTAGTTAGTTAATATTAATTAGCTTTGATATTATTTCCTAACACATTTAGACTAACAAACTAAACAAAGTTATTAAAAACATTAAAATAAAAAAATATTTTTAATATAAAATGAAATTAAATTAAAAAATGCCATTTTAACAATAACACAATATTTAAAATCAGAGTATTTTATAATATATCTAACATCAAAAACTCATAATTTCGATTTTTATAGATCTTAATTGTTTCGATGTCCATTTTATAGATTAATTAATGTAATATTTGACTTAAAATCATGACATAAACACCTTTTAAAGGCTGAAAGTATCAGGAATTTCCTTTATATTAGATTATGAAATTGAAACTAAATTATCATATACAATATTAAGTTATTGCATTAAAAGAAAATTACAAAAGTATTTATTAGCAGTTTTCAAATAGCAATATTTTTGTTAAAACAACACTTTTAGTAAATTTTTCATTTCTTTTTTATTTTAAAAATAATTTTTTTTTAATTAATATTTTTGCATGGTTTATTATTATTATTCGCAGTAAGAACAGCAACTTTTCTTTTTCTAATAATTGAATAAAATTTTGTTCATAAAAAATACATATTTTCAATCTACTAATTAATTTGTTGATTTAAAATTATGAATGCATATTTGTATAATTTGTCAATTTAAAAGAATAATTCGATCATAATTTACAACTGATATATTCAGCAAAATTATAGTTTTGTTTTTGCAAAAATTCTTTATATATATGTAGATATATGTATATATACAGCATAAATTTAAAAGATATCATAAATGTTAGCATTGTGTTAAATAACGTAAATGTCATCACCTAGAATGCGATTCAGATGGTTACATTATCTGCAGCTGCGAAGCCTACTATGTCACAAAATAGAGAATCGCTGCAATCATAGCAATGAGAAGATTGTCATACGTATATATATATATAGAGAAAAATGTTAATCGTTGGATATGTGGTGATACTAGACAACTGGTACAACAGTTTTGACTGGTTGCATATTTGTAGAATAATGGAAGACATAAAGCCAGATCGTGTTAATTTTTTTTAACTATATGGTGCGTAATGGAAAAAAAGCTAGCGAAATACACGAATTGCTATCCAATGCCAGGGGTGAAGAGAATGTGATACATGAACGGCGGATTCGACAATTAGTGGCGGAATTTAAAGAGGAAGACAGGACCAACTGTAAGAGGAAAGAGGGCTCAGGTCGTCCAAGAATCTCCAGAACACCTGACAACACCTGGCATCAATTTCAGAAATAACTGATATCCACGAGTCTTCTGTATAGCGCATTTTGAAAAAAGATCTCCACAAGAAGAGTGTGTATGCAAAATGGGTACCATATTCCTTATCAGATGCACACGAGTACTGCAAGCCCAAAATATACTGGATGAATTGGATGCTACTGTCGTAATAATCGATGAAAAATAGATCTTTGCAAGACCACTACCTCCACCACAGAATGTCCGTTCATGGGTAGAGGAAAGGGGTGATCGAGGTGATCGCCCAGTAATGGCTCGTCGTCTTATATCGGACATTAAGTTCCATATTATTGTCGGTATTAACCAGCGTGGTGATCATTTTTCTGAAGTTCTCCCTCGCAATGAACACACCAATGCCCATCAATATATTCAGTATTTGGAACGCCTGCAAGCTATTCGTCGCAGAGGAAATTTAGTCATCATGCATGACAATGCTCGGCCCCATAAAGCCAGAATGACAGAAGAGTTAGTTCCTCGCTGAAAGTCACATCCGTCGGGTTTCTCAACCTCCATACTCGCTAGACATGAAGCTTATCCGTCCAAAAATTATGTTCTTTGACCCACCCGTTTCCCCTTCTTTATCTTATTAGTTTCATCGAACAGACGAGCGCAGATTTAGCAATTGCGCAGGTAAAGGCCTCATGTTGTTTCTTTTCCCCTTCTGACATTAAACAGGGCTGGTGTGCGTTTTTCTTATTCCAGTAGTAGACTTGCTTTACCGATTGTTGTAGGAATTTCATAGCAGTGTGCACACAATCTTCGCCAACAAATACGCAATATCCATCAGGTAGTGGTGTTTCTCTGAGTCCTGAAATGGCTTCAGCACGATGAATTCTTTCCGAACCCTTCCCACTGCTGTCATCATACTCCTTCTTCATAAGGTAACTTTCAATATCAGCATATATTATATAGGGCAGTCGCTGGATAGCCTGTCACTTGCAGAATTCATGGGAATGCTTGTCAATACCGGAAACAAGTGTCTCGAGACGTCCACTATAACATAATTATCAATGATTGGCCAATAATCTGATGCATTTAAAAGGTTGTAGGCAGCGTTCACAGTGTTTGTATCCACGGCAAGATTGACTTTTGTTTCCTTTGGCATTTAGTAGTCTGTCGAGATTAGTTACTGCCACATAATAAGCTGGCTTGTCTCTAACTTGGACAGTAAGAATATTAAACACTCGTGAAATCACACCAGGTTTTATTGTACGACGAAAACCTGAACAACGTAGCATGCGAGCTGGATTACTAGTTTGTTTATAATTAGATAAATGTGTTATTGATTTAGATGATTGTATTGACTCCTTCGTTGTGATGTTAGCTAATCGCTCTAGGGGGATTTGGAGATCCCCCTTACATACTACTAACCGTGTATTTATCTTATATTTTAATATACAATAAAAAGAATTAAATATGTGAAACTTCCAGCGTAGCAATGTTTGCGCTGTCTATTGGTTGTTGTATCTTGCTAGGAAAACTTTTTGTGTATGTAAACATGGAAAAAGAATGAATGGCTAACTGATGTCTATACCACTTTGTGCCACATCTTTTCTCTTATGTGACAGAAGACTCAAAATGCATTTCTAAAATTTGAAGAATATATTGTTCGTCTCTACAATCCACATTCAAATGAACTACTAATCTCAATAAAATCAGAAAACAACTGTTTTGACACCGAACCCAGGACCAAAGGAGACTTCCATTCACTAGAGATGGCTTTTACAGCATATCCAATGAGTAATCCTACAGGGTATAGAATAGGGGCCTACGCCCATATTCCGTGGATAGATGTTCCTTCACTTGCGGATTTTGGTTGAACAGCGGCAGAATCCGTGAAATGGCTCACACATTGGCTCACAATTGCGATAATTCCCAAGGCAGCTTCACAACTTGTGAAATGCGCATCTAAAACGGATTGCTCCAACTGCCATGCAAGTACAAAAAAATGAATATGAACTGCACAGCCCTCTGCAAGTGTTCCTTCATCTCTTCTTCTAAAGATTTAAGTACACTAAACTCTACTTACCATCTTAAATTTATACCATTATCGATCTCTCCCCCCCGTCTCTTATACTTATATAATCAGATATAAATATATTCGCAGGCGTACCATAAAATACGTAATACACAATTCCAGTTGACAGGGCGAAATTTGTGGTGTATTTTAAACTATTAAATAATTAGACAATCTTTTTATATTTTTATTTATGTAACTGTTCCGCCAACACCTATCTATCCCAATGAATATAATAAAAACTGAAAAACAATATCATGCAGGGATGTGAAACATGTTCATGCATATTTTCCAAGATCATGGACGATCAATATTATGTGATTTGAAAAAATTTTGGAAGATTTTTAAATAGTGCAATAGATGCACTAAATTATTCATTATTGATAAAACTTTAGTCAGAATCATAATTGTAATAAATTCATTTGTCTAAGTTATCAGATGTTACCCAAAAAATGTATTGCATTACTAAAATCCTTTTTTAAGGTCAAATTTAATAAGAATTTTCTTAATTTTCGGAATATATCTCATATTTAATTTTCCAACGTGGCACTCTAAAATAAAAAATTAACACTAAACTTGCCCTGTGTTTATACTTTACCAATATTTATTGATACAAAATATTTTAAGTCAAAAAATATTCTATCCTTCAAAATCAAAACATTTTATAATTATAATAAATATATAGTTAGTATAGTAAATCTTGACAATCTTAACAATCGAACAATTAGCTAATAATACGTCTTGATTCTTTTAATTTATTTTGTTTTTAATAATACTTTAACAATTTCTAAATAAAACGAAGTTGTCAGCAACATGTTTGAACCTAAAATCTTCCATGGAAAATTGTTTCCCACTTAACGACAGTATATTTATTGGTGAGTACAAAACGAAGTTGTTCTCAATAGATTATACAGAATTATTGTCTAATTTACGCTAATTTTCAATAGTAAATGTACCATATAAATCAGCGAACCTGTCAAAATTGTATTTTCTCAGTAACCATAGTAACACATAGTATACATATGATTGGATAAAATTGTTGCAATTAGTATATATGGAATTTATAGCAGTGAAAATCAGCGATATTTATTTATTACATTTGAATAGTGTTTCAGCTCTGCGTGATGTTTACATTGAAAACTTCATCCATTCCCGTTCAAGGACTTGTCTTCATTCAATTCATTGTTGGTGTTCATATGCCTTATAGTCCCGAAGAATGCAATCCAGGGGACCTTGTTCTTGCACTCTTCCCCCCGATTCGCATGTTATGCGACAATTCTGTAGAACTCAAATACTATCTGCGCTATATTGCATTACGAAATCACATGGTGAAGATTAATCAAGACCCCTCACTGTTCTTTTTCCAAAATAATATAACTTTGGGTTATGTTATTGTAGAAACGTGCTCCTCAATGGCTACAGCCGCCCATTTTGCGAGCAGAATTCGGCCTTCATGGCTAAACTATATTGAAAAAGAAAAAACCTGTAAGATATTTGATTCAACAATTCAACAAAAAATCTATTATGTTATCGGCGGGGTGGGTGATGCTTCCAGTGGTCCGACGGAGATAATCTCCTACATATTCCAATCAAACGACCTGTATATGATTTCCTCTACGGCCAGCAGTGATATTTTAGCCGATGAAAATAGGCATCCCAACCTCTTACGAATGGTTCCGCCAGATTCTTATCAAGGAAAGGTGATTGCCGATATAATCGTTCATTACCGTCTCTCTTATGTTATCGTCCTTTTCAATGATACCAGTTATGGTAGAGATATGGTTAAAAGTTTTCTGGAAACCATTGAGACAAATAGTCTTCCGATATGCATCGCATTTCAGTCGGCACTCAGTGGAATAAGTCCCGACTTTGAGGAGAAACTTATAAAGAGAATACTTTCATATCGAAGGGCTAAAGCGATTGTTTACTTTGGAAACTGGAAACATTATTTGTTGGAAGGCATCAAAGATAAGGGGTATTTCTTTATTGGAAGTGATGCCACTAGAGAAATACCGAAACAGTATTCTGCTTTTTTCAAAGGGTCGCTTTTCCTCAACTCTAAATTCGTGGATATTCCAGGAACAATTGATAAATTTAACTCTTTGACGTATAACAAGATTGCCGCTAGTGGTTCCGCCTATGACAAGAAATTTTGGGAAGTCACCCATAACTGTTGCTTTGATCCATACACTTCATGGGTTTGTACAAAATGTTCTGAGAATTTAAACAGCAATAGCTCAGTTAATAATCTTACCATCGAACTCAACACACTTTTTGATAAGACTCTGGATGCCATTTCAATATTTTCTAAAGCAATCGATAACTTATTCCAAGACGGCAACTGTAGCCTACCAATTGAAAACGCAGTCTTGTGTTTAACTCCGGATAAACTAGGGCCAGTCCTTAAAAGCGCTGAAATAGCTGGTCTTGATGGTCCAATTAAATTCAACGAAAATGGTAATATTCAGGCATTTTATCTCTTGAAACAGCATTTAGGAGATCCAGAACTACAATTGGTTGGAAATTGGAGTGAAATATACGGCTTAATTGTAGATGAGTCCTTGCAACTTCTCAATAACTCGGGGTGCAGTGATCCGTGTCAACTTGGACACGCTAGAATAGACTTAACACCTTGTTGTTGGTCTTGTCGTATGTGTCGGGATAATGAGTTTGTTTTCAATGGATCCAGCTGTGAAGTCTGCCCTCGATTTTCCTGGCCTGATACTAAGACCGATCTGACAACATGTAAAGCAATTCCGATAGACTATGTGGATTTCGGCTCAGCACAGTATGTTAGCATGGCTGTTATAGGTGTTTTCGGTATCCTAGCAACGCTTGGTGTACTTATTTTCTATGTAATATTTAGAAATAACCAACTTCTAAAGGCGTCATCTTTGAATCTTTCTTTGGTAAGCCTGCTCGGTATTTGTTTGTCTTTTGTAACACTGTTACTCTTCGGTGGTAAACCGTCAATTCAGTTGTGTTCCGTTAGGAATTTTCTGTATCACCTATCCCTGACTGTACCTTATGCCAGTCTTTTGGTGAAGACATCACGCATTTTTAGGGTGTTTGCTGCTAGTAGGAAGGGTCACCGTCATCCAAAACTGGTGGGAAGTATTTCAGTTCTGTCCTTCACATCCCTTCTATGCGCAGTCCAGGTTAGTAGTGGTTTTTGATCGCTTTTAAATTAATTTTAAACTACCATCTATAAAGTAAACTATAAATTTCAATTTCCTAACCTTTATATAAATTTTAAATAAAATATTTTCCAATTGAAAATTAAATTGCGAACAAATAATTATTATATTTGAACAGCAACATTTTACTTTTAACCCAAAATTATTGCTATTTGCTTGATATTTTTATAGTTTCATTATGACATTTTTTTCAAAATAGAGATTGATTGATTAATTATTTTATACTGTGTTTGCACGAATCCAAATAATTAGTAGGTATATTTAATTAGGGAAAAGCATTTATATATCTCAAAATATATCTATAATAATTAAAGTTTTTTGCTTTTCTTAATTTTTCATTTTTTAATAATGAGATTAATTAATTCCATTATAAAATTGATTCGCTTAATTTTTGTGAGCATTTTACTTGTTTAATTAATTGTAATTAGAAATCTTCATATATTTTTATTGGCATTCCTAGAATTCGGAAATCGCTTTTTTTGAAATAAATGAATAATCCTTTTATCCTGATAATTTGCCAATTTTTGTAATTATTACGTCACTATTCTTCATAAATGAAAACGAAACTTTGAGTATACCAAGGGAACCCTATTATATATGACGTTAATAAAAAGAAAAATAACCCGATTGAAATAATCTCTTTATTTTCTTTATTGTACAGTATATTGTAAAAAATATTTTTGTCTTTAAGATGATTCTTATTTAAGTTTATACAGGTATTGTGTATTATGTGATAGAAATAGGACTAATTTTCTTGGTTTGAATTCGTCTATGAAAATTTAATGGTCTACAAAAATTTTAATTTGATCGATTTTGATCGATTTTCAATCGCCGAACCTGCTAATTGATATCTTAATTGACAATCACCCTTAATTATTGTATATTATTCATTAATCCACTTTGCCACATATATCAATCACACACGACTAGGATTTTTTTTAAGTCATAGGATTCATTTAAGTCTTTCAAGAAAAAAATCATATTTGATTGGGAATTTTCTTTATTTAATAATTATTTCATTTAAATAAAATGTGTATATTAAAATTGTTTTTATTAAAAAAAAGTGTTTCTATATAAAAGCTGACACTTTATTCCATAATTTGCTAATGTTACCATTCATTGTAGAAAATGTGAGCCAAAATAATTTTTTATTTTATAGTATTAATTAATACATAACAATGACACTTGAATAAATATTTAATTTAGACAATTTTATTCATAATAAATAAAAAATCAAATATAAATATAAATACTTTTAATTAAATTAATTAAAACTTTTCTATATATTTAAATTTAGAAATTTCCATCAATTGTTGAATTCAATATCCGATTTCATGTGTAAATTAAAATAGTTCATTAAGAAATATTGACGTTGAACTTTTAATATTGTTAGTCGATAATTTAATAACAGTCCATTAAATTTTAATTAGCGGGCTTGTTGTAATTATCACCAACTACATCTAACATAAAATAGAGATAAAATTTTGGAAGAAATAATCCAAACGAACTATTTAAAAATGAAGAGGATCGAGTTATACAGAGTTTTAATTATTTATAAAATCAGTTAAATAGCCATATCATATAAATCATATAATTCATAAATCATATAAATGTCGGTGTATTTTCCTACAAAATTGATGCAAAATAATTAAATAATATTTAACCTTAATAAAATTTAATCAAAACATCTTTCTTATAACAACATAAAAATCAAAATCACGTTATTTATTTATTAACTATATTTATTTTAGTCGCATGGAAGTCAACAATTTGTGTAACAATTGTTAATAATTTTCGCGTGACTTTCATAATCATACATATTTAAAAAATATCAAACTAACATTATCATAAACTATTTTTCCTATGAAATAATTTATATATAAATACTATAAGAATACAAGATGATGGATGATTGTATAAAACATTAATGGTAGGTTTTTAAATTTACATATAAAAGTTTTTCGTAACGGAATTTTTTTAATGAAATCGCAATTTTCATTTAAAATAAATTACAAAACTTCCACAAAGATGAAACAAAATTAATTTATCAGATAAATTTAACGTATAAAGGTTTCTAGATGCCAATATCATTAAACTAAAAGCAAAAGTTTTATATATTTGTTTTGACTTGTGTTAATAAATAGTAACTCATAATTATTTCAGAAAAAGTTTTTTTTTTAAATTTGATTTCATTTTTAGTAGCATATAGGGTTGACAACTCATAAGTCATTGACAACTTTGCTATACTTGTGAATCGTGTGAATAATTCCTTTAAAGCTTTTCCAGGTTAATCAGAGCTTTGATAAAATTTTCCATACATACTTTTAATCAAAAAAAATTGTGTTTAATATTTTAATTTAGTAAATGTCCTTACTTAATTAAAAATCATCAAAAATCTGTTTTAGGTATTCTGCTATATAATTTAGTAACATTGAAGTTAATAATGGTTTTAACCAGTATACATACATGTTACATTATTATATAACAAAACATATTATATAAATATATAAAAAAATAATATAAAATATGAAATTATGTAAATATACTTTTTATGACTAGAACTCCAAGTTATGTGCTGTATGGAATGTTCATTAATTCAATTATTATCGCTTACTATATAAAAAAGTTCGAAACCGACTTTTCGCAGAATTTAGGGATAATTTCTTGAATTTATTGAAAACTCCCCAAAACTTGAAACACTTGCTAAGACATATAGTGTAAATGAAAATACAGCATAATTTTTATTTACATAATGTGATAAAAGTTTCTGTAATATTGTGTCATGTGAAATCGTTATTGAAGAAGATGAAAGGAAATTTTATCTGATGTCAGTGTCAAATTTCTGAGTTATTCATTATTGACATATTATTATAACGGAAAAAATATATTGAAAAATTCACAAACATCTTTGAAATAAGAAATATTTTCCAAGACTTTATCGAAACGCCCAACGTTGCAAGAGAATGAAACTTTTTGTTAATATTTTTCAAGTATACGACAAAATATACAAATTTCTATGCAAATATAGACGTACTTTAATTATCTTGTAATTTAAACCTTGTTCTTTGATTGATTTCGACAAACAAGTAGTCTTTTTTATAAACGGAAGTATCAAATTAATTCAGATTTAGAATATAAAAATAATAATAAAATAAATAATAACCTTAATTAACATGTCGAATAATATATTATTTTTATGTCAATGATAAAAAAAATATTAACAAATTTTTTAATTATAAATTCACACTCAAAGTCGCAATTGAAATTACTGAATGAATGAATTAATTAAGTATGAACTATATATTATTCCAATTAATTCTGTTATTTCGGGATGGAATGGAAACTTATTACCTAAATCTCGAACTATCACTATTTGCCTTATATTGTACTGAACTGAATTATTTTTATTTTCTTTATTAAAATAACGAGATTAATTAATTAAGTAATAATATATAGCTGCTTTTTCAACTATTAAAAATGTTATCTAACAGAGATTATGTTATAGATAATGTACGCGTTTTTGAATTGTTGGAAAAGAATATTCGAGTCGCTATGCGACGATGATATTTAATAGAGAATCATAAAACAAGTACATTATCGCATAGAGGTATAATTACTTCTACTATATAAATATATACTATATATGTACATTAAAAGTATAATATAACATCTTTGCATTATCAGGTATAGCCTATTCTTATCGATATTTTAACAGTTGATTTCGATTATTGATTATTATTAATCACGAAGTTTTATTGAAGTTAATATTGAATCATCACTATATATAGACACAAAGAACTAAATCTACACTCTAGAATGAAAAATATCGAGAAATATAGTTCCCGAAATACACAAATCATTGTATCTCTTTGCACAATATGAAAAACAGATGAAAAACACTCAGAAATGTTATTAATAGCATTTCGGGGCACAAGTCAAACTCAGCGCTTGGAATTTACGAAGTGTGAAGTAATCGAAGAAAGAGGAAATGAGCGTAGATTTAGCAAAAAATATTATGTGTATTGGACAATCGGAAGAACAGAAAACCAATTTGGAAAGAAGGGAGAATATTTCCGGTAACAGTTCGGTACCGAAATCGACCCTTGTTTTTAACAATTGCAACGTAATAATAATCAATATCACAAAATAACCAAACGCATTATGTCTACTTTTAAAATTGTTCCTGTTAATTAAGTCTTGCTATATCAAATGTATCATTTTACATTGTATGAAATGTATACCGATATTGGTTTATTAGCGTTCTACATTTAATAAATAAACTCGACATTTTATCATTTTAAATGTTTATTAACATTTGGGAGATTGCGTAAAATTCGATAATATACATTGTGATATCATGTTTATTCCCTGCATGTTATAATTTCTATAAATCTCTGTAAGTTATAATTGTAATACGTAATGATTAAGATTTTATTTTTTATTTAAAATCTGAAAGTAGGGCGGGATAGCTGAAACAACCTATTATATTGATTAGTTTAGTTTTTGTTAGCAGTTGAAATGAATTATTAATTGTCATTAAAAATCTTCATATATTATTCATGCATTGTCGAATATAAAAATCTATTTAATAGGCTATTTATTTTTAAAAAGAACGTTGGAATGACTAAAAATGCTGCGTAATACTTTATATAGATATTAATTTTATGAAATCTACGAGTCTTTTCTATATTAAATGCTGATTACAATCGTTCTTAGAAAAATCGATATATTTAAAGAACGAAAATTCTTTCTCCTCACTCTTAATAATTTGATTTTAATTTTTTTATTATTATTATTTTTCGAGCGCTATTATTTATTGATTAAATCAACTTTTTGCGGCAGCCATTAGATTAATTGTTTCAGAAAAGTTAGAAAACTATATAATTTTTCTTTTAAACAAAATATAATGAAATTATTTAATAATTCTCCAAAGCAACGAATTCTAAATCTGACAAATATTTAGCATAACATTTCAGATTAAGAAATATAAAAAGCCTGGTAATTATCCAACTCGAATAATTAAAACAGCCTATTATTTTTATATAAAAAAATCGGATGGAAAAGTTAAATATTTTATTATATATTCCCACTCATGGTTACAGTCTGTCATATTGAATGTATATCAGCTTATTACACAGATATTTCAAATTAACTACAAATTAACTTTATAAAATGATAAATTATATCTAGGTTTTTCAAATTAGCCTTCTAAATGGTTTTATATTTGTTGAATTCGAGGTGAACTCCAAAACAACATTTTAAAGGTCATTTGATCGTAGATTTAAGTCAATGTGTATAAAAAATCTTCCATTGGAAAAAACTTGTTTGATGTAAGTGAAAAGGGTATTCTTTGATAACAAATCTCTTTTGAATAGATCAATACTGCGTTACAGCTGGTAATCAACTTTTTTCTCCTATTTTAAGTCTTCAAAATTGAATCAAAAATATTATACAAAAAAAGAGGTTGAAGTGAATTATATATTTTAATATAAATTACAAAATTTTATTTCAGATAGACGTCATTTTTTCGTAGCTACATTATAGACATCTTTTAGAAAAAATACTTAAGGTTCTTGAAAATAGTAGTTAACATACATATTTATTTTTTCTAATAGCTTTTAAAATAAATTAAATTTTAGTTTATTATTACACTTTTGTACCTCCCTTAAGGTTTTAATATTTGCATTAAATCTCTAGTCTGTCTCGCAATGTGTAATCCGACTTTGCAAATGAATTAAGCAAATTCTATTATACAATTCAATTATATTAATAGACAAAGTGTTCTCATCAAGCGTTGTCATATAATTTTTGCTGAAGAATATCTACTTATAACTTTAAAACATTAATTTTGAATGAAGAAATTCTCCAGAGTAATGCTATTCCATTTTTGAGTGAATTAACATTTTAATTATGTAATATTTAAGCGCCTACCTAGAAACCATGTGAAATTATCTCATACAATAGGAAACTAATGAAGTTTTCTACACTTAAAAAAGTTGATAGAAAGATGAGTTAAATGAGACAAAATGTTTGGAATTCATTTAATATCGTCATTTATAACAGAAACACACAGGAACATATAATGCAAATGAAAATTACATGATTTTACAATCATCATAAATAAGGTTTTAGTTAGTATCTATGAAGAAGGTTATATTACATATTAGGGATAGATTTTGAGAATGTATAACCTAGTTTATGTGTAGTACGAAATCATGATCCCAAAATTATTAATTTATTAAAACAAAGTTTCACAAAATCAGTCTCAATGGTTTTTTCTGTAGGTGCTTCTTCTCCTCGCGATCACTTGGATACAACCTCTGACCCCATTAGTTCGCATGCCGGATAATTACATTGCTTACATAGAAACCTACTGCCCTAGTCGATCCAGTCCGACCTTTTGGATCCCCTTTGGGTACAATCTGACTCTGGTTGTTGCCTGCAGCAGTTTGGCCTTCGTCACCCGTTCTCTCCCGGACAACTTCCACGACTCCAAGTGCATCTTCGCCTCGGCCGCTGTCTGCCTGCTAGCCTGGCTAGCCTTTATCCCCAGTCTCCTGACATCCAATTCCAGCGCGGCACAGGACCTGTTGATAGCACTTGCGCTAAGCATGACTAGTTGGGCCGTGCTGGCCACAGTCTTTATTCCAAAGGTCTACGGTATTTTCACGTCCAAAGAGACTCATCTACACTTTTACAATCGGTCGGAGAGGTCTGCTGTAGCCCCTAAACCGGCATAGTTCAATAAAGGTTGTACCGGAGTCACATTTGTATGTCAATGGACATGTGTGTTAATGTTAGTTAAAGATGTACTAAAACAGATTTTTATTAAAGATTTTGTATCTTCAAATTCCAAGAACCTGAAAATCCATTCCTTGAGTATTAGCATGATTTAAAAATTTTCAAAGACGCTAATGTATTTCAACATTAGTGAACATTTTCCTGCATTTTTTCAATTACATTTGTAAAGTAATATATTTCGATTGACGAATATTACAGTAGAGATTTAGAAATTATAAAAATAAGTTATATTATTTTCAATACAGATTTACAACTTTTAATAAAGTAGGATTCATTTTCTGCTCAGTGGAGATCTTGAAAAAACTTGGAAAAAATGTAATGTCTGTCTAACTTTTTTTCTCTCATGATATATTATAATAAATGGAGTATTATTGTAATGTATTGTAACGTATACACTGTTGTAATCAATGTTACATCAATACAATCAACTTTTATCGATATTAAATTTTCATAATTATTATTATTAAATTGCACCAAAGATTCTGCCTTCAGAAAGGCTGTCAAATTCAAAAAAAATATAAAGTAAAGAGGTTCTCAATTAAGAAAAACGGGTTCCCATTTAAGTAATAATATCAATTTTGAACAACTTATCTACTAGGCCATAGCCATGTGGGCAATTCTTGAATTATTAACACGGCAGCTGTGCTTTTAATATTAGTTAGTTAAAGGTTAGTTTATCTATATCAGGAAATATTCAAGCAATAATAACGAAACCTATTCAATGTATAAATGCCTCAACTACTTTAATATTGCTGTCAAATATTAAGTTAAACTAACAAAGAATTAACAAGTTAAAGTTTTGTTTTGGAAGAAATTTATTACTCACAAAAGTTGAATGAATATATTTAGTTATTAAATATTAATTGATATAAAATATAATTGATACAGTTACATATTATAAACATCTTAAATAAATTAAGATAAATAATATGATGTTTTTACAAATTAACACATCTATATAATTTAAATTATAGCATATATAGCATGTATAATGAACATAATAAACTTATATGGTAAATATTTTTATATAAATAATTCTCTTTGTTATAGATAATTAATTGATGGTTTTGAGGACTATAAGAAATTTATAAATAGAAGGCCGAAGCCCCATACTTTAAATGTTAAAACCCGATAAAACCTTTCATTCTGTATAATATATGTAAACAAATTATATTAATTTGAAGTTTTATATTTTCCGAAAAAAACACTTAAATTTTATATTATTTTACTTGTACAATATTTATAAATACATTGAAATACATTGATATTTTAATATCTATTAATAAAACATTATTAACCAACCTAGAAAGCACCTGGTTGCAACAAAGGCATTTGACCTTGAAGGTCAAATTTGGGAGACACAATTTAGGTAAAATAAATAACATAAAGTTCAGCATGAACAATTGAATATTTAATGAGTTATATAGGTGATTTAATGTCTGAAATAATAGGTAAACATAAAGAAATTTATTTTTATAATTTGCTTTTTACTCGTTTATACTTTGAAATACGCATACATATAACAGCTTCTTTGCCCCAATCATATACTACATTACATATTAATAGTAGATTATTATATCTCCTACTTTTGAGTATTCCAGATAAGGACTGCACTGGTGTAGTAATGAAGTGGCACAAGACTTGCTACATAAACTTCGTAAAGAAAAGACGCTTGTCTTGACTAAGGGATCAAAGGAGTAAGGAACATTCTTTTTTTAAGAAGTAGAAATCAGTGATGGAAAATTCATGTTCCAGAAGTTCCACGTGGGGTCGACCGTTCAGTTAAATCTGAAACAGATGTAAACATTAATAAATAATATGTTAGTGTTTCCAGAAACGAAATTACGATCATAGATATAATATATAATTAGTGATTGTTTTTGTTTTGTAAGGTTTCATTTTAAATTTGATATGAAAAACATAATATATTTTTAATCAGTTTTTGTATAGTTGACTAAATTTAGTTATATACACCATTTTCGATGTTAACTGCGAATTGGATTAGTATGTGAATTTTTAAAAATTGTATTGTACAAAAAAATAGAAAACTTAATTAATATAAAATAATTGTTGATTTAAATAATACGATAAACATAATTTCTTTGTTTAAATAGATCTATAATAGATATATTATACAATATCTATGTAATATAAATTATAAAATCAGAAATTTGTCGAAGTATTACTTTTTTGACCACCGGTTCAAATGCTATCTCATCTGACGGAGTAGTTATGTGATAGTAATTGTATGGTGTATAGGAGATTTATTTTCATTTTGTTTTTATGTTATAATTAACCTACAATATTAAACAGGAGTCCTTTGAAGTAATTATCTAGTGAACCCTACAAGCGATATTGTTTGATAATACATTTATATTTATAATAATAATAAAATAACAATTAATTTACTTACATAATCCATTATCCCTTAATTTTCGACATGTTTTGCTTATGGGTAAAGCTTTTAGAATTGTATGCAGAAATATTTTTTTCAGAAATTATTACAAAATTGCTTATTAAACAGAACTCGAATTCGAACATTTTATGAAATCCCAAAATCCTTCTTCGGATTTATATATATATATATCTTCAGGCAATATAGGAAGAACTGTTTGTAACTAATGGCTTCGTTCTGAATAATTTTTAAAGTATTTAAATATTTATATTTTTGCAACTTGAAACAAAAATAATATACATTTTATCGTTTTCCAGAAAAATTTATGTATATATGATATTATTTTTGAATGTTAAAAATTCACCAATTTATATGACAAACTAAAATAATAGATATTTAAAAAACAGTTAATTTAACTAATAAATCCATAAAAACACAAAAAATATTAATTTATTAATTAATACATAAACCAGAATTATTTATAAACTTGCGAATAGTTAATTTCATTAAATAAGTTTTTTTTCAGAAATATAACTGAACTTTAAGATTTATTATATTTTTGCTTTATTGCATATTAAAAGTTTTAAATAATTCTAAAATGTTTAACTTTTTTTTAATATTCTTTTTACAATTAGAGGATGTAAAGCGTTGTGAAAATTAAACATATAAATCAAATAAATGATATAACTAACAAAGAAAACAATTTCAAAGACCTTTTAATGTTATTAATTAACGAAGGATAGTTTACTAATATAAAAAATTTTTAATTGAAAAATACCTTACAATTAAATGTAAATCGGAAGCTCTGGCTCGCATGACATAATAAATAATTTGCATATTTCAACATCCGGAATAGTCTGATATATATCATGATTTTATTTTATAAAGAAGAAAAACCTATATATATTCTGATTAAGTAAAGATTACAACCATAAAATTACAAAATCAGAACACAAAAATATATTTCAAAATTAAACTATATATATATGGTATAAGACGGCCCTGGTTGAACTACGTACATCTTATATGCTCCAAATTGTTTACAAAATGGTTCGATAAACAATTTCTGAATTTTCTTCAACTATTTTCCCAAATAAATTTAATGCTATTTATTTGTGAAGTAAGTACGGTATACAACATGTAATTGCGTGTATATATCAGTCTACTTAATTAATTTTTATCATGTAGTCGGTTATGTAGATATATTCCTTACTTTATTTACGTACCAGCAACATGTTTGATTGATCAATATTTTACTATTGTAACATGCAATACTTTTAGTGGCGATGGTTCCATTGTTTGGTAACCATTTACTTTATTTGTATAAACTTAAACATTTTGCTTCAATGCAGTGAGATGAATAATTATTTAATGAAAGCAGAGCTGCTTTATTTACTCAAGAACCAAAATAAAAAAATTCAAAAACGTTTGATGTTAAAAATGAAATTATAAATAACAAAACAATTATTTGAAATTAAATCATTTGTAGAAGAATTTTATCAGACACTGAATAAAATTATTGTAATCTCTGAATCGTACATTATTTGAGTTTCTTATTTTATTTCTAACAAAATACTACTACATACAAATAGTATGGTTCCCACATTCATACTTCATTTATTAAATTTACGCATAAAAGTGAAGAAAAACAAAAGAAACAAGAATTTGAATAAAATATTATATTGCTAATGAGGAAAAAATGAGACATAGAAAATCGCCAGAAAAATTCAGTCCAATGGCATCTTGAGAGAAAGTCAGGTGACAACAATGATGGTGATAAAGAAGAATACAATAAGAAATACACTATTCGTTTTGAGAATAAGTAGTATAGAGGACATTTTGATTGATAATTTACGGAGAAAGATTACTTCAAAATGACAAAAGTGAGTGTACAAATAATTAAAACGAAAGTAAAAAGCTGACAATAAATACATAATATAGAGTCACAATTAGTGGGGCAAAGGTAAATCTGAAATCGATGATGCTACAATGTAGATGTGTGTTCTAAGACTTTAACAACAGTTAATGAATGCAAGAATGGTTAATGTGACTAGTTAACACACAAACGAAAAAAATGACACTGTAATGAAGACACACTCATGTTAGTTCATCAAGTTAGTTGAAATCATTTCAATTGAATAAGATCTAGAGAAGGATAATTAGGATAATAGAATCTCGAGTATAATTAAGAAGGTTATTAACTTCTTTGTAATCTGGGTATTTAATTAGCCGTATAAATAAGGTTAGGGTTTTGATTAAAACATCTCTTTCTGACTAAAATATAAAGACGACAAAACCTTCAAAGTGTGCATTCTTCGCATAATCTTCTGTCATAAGTTACTCCAAAAAACGTCACCGGTGCTATAATTAATAATATTACTTCAATAACCAACCAAAGTTCACTTCAACTTGATGAATTAACAAAAGTCAACAAATCTTTTATAAAATTCGATAACTCTCCCTTGCTCTCCGGTAATAATAATCATGTCTGCTCTTATTGGTCGAGCAGGCTCACAGCCGGGGGGGCAGGCTCTTGATGCCGGAGTTGACGAACCCTGTCGAGGTTGTTGACGACGGACTTGGCGTAGTGGCGGAAAGCGCGGTCCATAAAGTTGGCTCCGGTGGGCATCGCTCCCTCCAGGAAACCGATATGACCCCCGTATGACGTCAGAAGGAGTGTGACGTAATCACTGGCGGCAATCTCCTCCAATGGGAGGGCTGAACAGGCAAGGGGGAGGGCGGGGGTGGGGTGTTAAACACAGAGCTGTTGGAAGGACAAAGACCCGGGAGGACAACTCACTGTGACCTGGAGCGAAGGGGTCGTCGGCTGCGGCCAGACAAAAGAGCGGGATCTTGATCTTGTCGATCTTGAAGGAGAGTGTGGCGTCCTTGTAGTAGGCGTCGACATCCGGGTAGCCGAACATCTGTGCGGTTAAGCTGCTGTCGAACTCCCGAAGAGTCTGACTCTGTAATCACCACGGAACGGGAGTCCATCGTTAATTAAGAATAGCAGAGTGTTGTCATAAAGAACTTTACTTAACTGCATAAAGGAGAGTGTGTTTATTTATATATTTTCAGAGAGGTCCATATTATTTCAATTTGGAAGTTACAATTAATTATTGTTTAACCCTATCTACACCGGACCTTTTTTGCACTTTCACATACTTGGGGGGGGGGGTTATTTGGGCCCCTTCCGAATATGATATTTCTATAATATCAAGTGCATAAAATTCGTCACAGATTTCCAGGATGTTTACTGCTAAGAATTGTTGCAAAAATTGGGGAAATCGAAAAAGAAAGAAATTTATGAGACAGTTCACATTTCAAAATTATTTTGTTCCAAAATTAAAAAAAAGTTTTTTTTTTAATTATTAAATTTTTGATGTGGATTTAAGTTCTTCTCTGGTTGGTTATCACATAATATAA
Source organism: Vannuccia rotundouncinata (assembly GCA_034780395.1). NCBI lineage: Eukaryota > Metazoa > Platyhelminthes > Proseriata > Coelogynoporidae > Vannuccia > Vannuccia rotundouncinata. Next base: position 19,036 of record JAUZNC010031102.1, on the reverse strand, counting down.
GCAATTAAGTGATTTACTATTTTAAAATAGCTATTTTTGTTAAATTTCGAAAAATGGTAAATTTGTGTTGATGAATGGTGATGGAACCGCTCTCATTATCGCTCACATGGGTTTATGAAAGTCAATTTTGCTTTAAAAGAAGCCCCCGATATGATAGGGTTAAAGATATAAATAACGATTTTAAATTCGTTTCATTAATTAAAAGTGGAGAATAACGGTAAGTTACGCGAAGAGCACGGTCTAAATTGAACTGCTTGGCTAGGATGTCCGCGTTCCGCTTGATTGCGGCGATGAGGAGTAGGGTCAGGGTTCGATTGAAAAGGAATCTGTTGATCGGTCGCTCCAGAGAGGAGCAGGACTTGGGGACGTTCCAGGCGACAGACACGAGCATACCGGCTTCCAGGGGTGTGTTGCTACCATGCTTGGCCAGGTAGTTGAACAAGATCATCCTGCAGGTGAGAGGAGAGGGTGGTAAGGAGGAAAGAACGATACCAAAGAAGGAAGACTTTTGTAAGAAGATAAACTGTTGAAACAGTGTCAAGATCAATAGAGAAGATTTTTCAAAGATTCAAAATATATTCAAAGAAAAATTGTGGATAACTGTTTATTAAACGGTAGTTATTCATATTTTATAGCATTTTGCAATCTCGTTACCGCCAACTGCATCCAACTTGCGGATAATAGGGTTAAAAAAAACAAGTAGATCAAAAAATGACATTGATTTGATTAAATCGATCATTTAGATTACAGACAAAATATTACGCACTTACGATTATAATATATGCATTCTAATAATCATTTTCTACTTATTACGTAGCATGCGAACTGAATTTATTTAATTTAGTCTTCTTAACAAATTATGCAATCATTTTACACTATATACATAGGAAATGAATTACGAATATTCATATTTCAACAAAGAAATGGTCCACTTCGTCGGCAAGTCAACAATGAAGATCGACTGAAGAATAGTGAACTGTTTTGAAAACGGAGGGGATCGTCTACAGATGCGGACAACCTGAATATCAATAGAGGTACACGAGAAGCATCATACGGGTCTGGCTAGTAGAAGGGAGAGTTGAGAGAAGGACCAGGGAGAAGAGCGGCATGTGAGAGTTGATGACGAAATGCTTGAAACAATTTGGAGTATCCGTGCACTACTTTTGCGAGAATAAACGATCAACTAAGAAGAATGTTGCCAGATAAGCCTAAAGTACATGTCACGACAATCCATGGGAATCTACACAATCAACTATCGCTGGGAAAGATGCAGACGTCCCTTTTAAATGCGATGATCCAGCAAGCAAAGAACTACGATTTCAAAGGGGCCACATGGTTTACTCACTTACCAGTGAATATCAGCAGCATAGTGTACATTGACGAATGTGGCTTCAATGTGTGCACAAGGAGGAATCAAGTGAGAGCTCTCCTATAAGGAAAGGTTTGGCAGGTTATTGGGGCTATAGGGCCGTAATAGGTACCAAATATTTATTGACCACCTGATCGTCGAAGGTGCGGCACGCTTAACACTATTATATCATCTGAGCATGAAGATCGTTTTTTATTCGTACCCTATCCCCCTACAGTTCTTTTTTGAACCAGGCTATCAGTAGACAATTGACCACGAGATCTGTACGGAATGAAATCATCGATGCCAACAATCGACGAGTTTCTTAAGGTTCAACACAAGAACAGAAGTGGCCTTCAAGAATTTTGATGAGGCTGGGAAATGAAGCTATCAATGAAATTGGTCAAACTAAATGCACAAACTGGTGTCTGCGAGTCGATCGTTTCATTCCAAGAGTTTTGGCAAGATAAGATATTGATGGCTGAAGATAAACAATGTTTGTGCTATAATGATAGTATTTATTAAATTGCTAGATAGTTTTGCTAATTTGTTTCTTGTATGTTGAATACAAATCTTGCTTTATATCATATTGTTTTTGGCAACGAGATAGCACAATTGGTATTCTATTTGATAGTGGTAAGCTGAATATTACTTTTGGTCAATTTATGTTTTAATTTTTAACTATCCGGTAACGTGATTGTTTGTCGTGCTAAGTAGGATGCAGTTAGCGGTAACGAGAATGCAAAACGCTATAATAAAGAGAGTTAATAATAATATTTAATTATAAAGTTATTTAGAAGGATTTTGAAAACAAAAATGTACGCATGTATCGGCATAAGTTGTTACGAGCATCAACGGAACAGGTTATTGTGTATAGAGTCGAAACACTATCAAAACTGGTCGACTGTCTATTCTTCATTGATTGAACTTAAAATATAAATCAATATTGTTATAATATAAACATTATCGATGTGTGTATGATTAGACAATTGAAATATGTCACTCTAATCTTAATAATAAACAAAATGTCAATTAGAAATCTCCGGATCCAGTTTTTAGATTTAATCTGTAAATAACGCTAGAATTTTTTTATTTTAAAAAACTGTCTGTCAAAGAACGCAGCTGCAAGAAAATAATGGGAGATACGACGAAGAGCCAGACCTATGGAAGAAAACAGATTATGGGATTATTTTTAAAAACTGAAAGGTTAAGGCAAACTTTCTTAGTTTGGGTCTGTGGATGATCTAACATCAAAGGAAGAGGTTTGATCGCATATCTTCGCCAGACAATGATGATAATTAAACCACACGCTTGTGTGAAATATTTAAACATTATTATTCTACGAGAAAAAAACCCACTTAATAGTCTGGAATAAAAGTCGTTAAACCGGAGACGATACAAAAAGTTACATATAAACCGGATTTTTCCCATTTAATTATAAACAAAAGGATGCAGGACTGGGTGTTATAATTGATTGTGTATCCAGGGGTAATAATTGCAAAAGTATTTCCAATAATTATAGCTGTATTAAGTCGGAGTTACTGTACTAAAGAACAAACAAAACATATTATATCACAGGATCAGTTACCTCTAACGGAAATCTCGAATGCATTAATGCGAAACAATTAACAATCTAAAAATTTAAAATTAAGAATATAATCTACAGATTTAAAAAAAAAATTTAAAATGATGCATTTTATAAAAGATGATTTATACCAATCAAGCAAATCGCCATCTGCAAAAATCATTAAAACAGGAGCAGAGAGGAAATATTTTGTATTTATTTAAACAACATTTTTATGAAATCAATTAGTATATTTCGATTTGGTATGCGTAAAAATTGTAATTGAAACTTTGAGATTGCATATGTTGACATGAAATATGAGAACAAATGTAGCGCACTAGAATTTAACCGCAAAATTGACAGCTAAGTAAACTAATTTTGCGAGCATATTATAGTGAAGTTTCTTCTCTATAAACAAAGGTTCAACAACGAATATAGTATCCATATTCTTACCCGCCTAAGGAGGTTCCAGATGCCATCAAAGGAGCGTTGGGGTTGGTTGCTTTAACGTGTTCCACAACCTCAGTGAGGTCACCCACATTGGACGCGCAGTAGGTGCGAGGAGTCTGCCAACAAAACAGCATATGAAAATATCTAATCGTATGGTTGTGTGGTCTCATAGAGATTTGTATGTAAATCACATGAATTCTTACAATTATTTAAATGTTGCAATTTAAATATTTTTATATTTCTGAATAATTCATTTTTTCAAATCTTTAAAAACCAGCTATTATAAATAAGAAGAGCCTCTTTTCATATACAAATGCAACAAATCTCTAAAAAAATGTTTTCCCCACTGTGGAAAACAAGCTTAACAAAACACGCCATTCCATTATAAATTTTATCTGGCAATTAGCACAATCGGATGCATTTCAGATAATTGAAGAAGTAGGTATAGAAGGATTTAGTTTATAGATGAATAGTGTATTCATAATAATCTCTAAAGACATTAATAAACTTAAGAAGAAGGAAAAGTTAAAGAGCAATAAAACAAAAATAATAAAAAAATTTATGACTTATTTGTGTAAACATTTTATTTTAAAATTATTATATTTTATGTGATGAGATTAGATTAGATTTGAATGAAAATTATAAAAAATTATTTAAACTTTGCTTGTTTTAAATCTTTTTATTATCAAATACTTAAAAAAGGATTTTAATGTAATAGGTAATAAACACTAGCAAGTAAGTTATAAGTAGAATGTAAATAAGTGTATATTAAAGTAACTACAATTTTTAATGAAATGTATGAAATAGAACAATAACAAAAATTACATCTTGATTAATATAGTTTGAAATTCATCTAAAAGTTATCCAATAAGTCAGCTACATACTTTACAATGATTAAAAGTATCAGCAAAATAATTACTTACAAGCACGATAGGCAAACCCAGCTAGGGAAAACTCTCAATGTCAGAATAAAGGGAATTAAAGCAGAATGCATACTTTTTAGCCTTATCTAGTCGCTCAATAGAGGGGACTGGGTGACATTATAATTTCAGAAAGGAACTGCCAGGCATAAAACAACATAAATTCTTCGAAAAACGAGTTTCAATTCAGAGTACAGCTCTGACTGTATCAGTATCTCACTGAGTATGTGATATATAAAAATTAGTTTCGGTTGATCAACATAGGCAGACATACCGCTGTCACCGAATTAATAATATATGTATATAATAAGCAGGCAAGAGGAATTAGATAAAATAATGAAAATACTGTTTTCTAATTGAAGAGAAAATTTTCTTTACTTTTAAAATCCATTTTCCAGAAACGCACTCACAAATGTCCATTTTATGAATAGATTTTTTATGAGACATAAAAATTATTGATTATACAACAGGTGTCAAAAATCTATGCCTCGCTTTTAAAATGATAACAATGTTCCGTTTATTATACACCGATAGACATTCAAATTAGTTGCCATAAGCATAAAAATAATTGTAACAAAGTAATAATATTATATGTTAAGAGTATCAATTACTCTAAAGTTTATCCTAGAAAAAAAGTAAAACGGAATAGAAGCAATGGAAATTCTGCTCTAACATAAAAAGAAAATGTAACCGATTCTTTGAATCTAAGCCATCTTTTGGAAATAGTTTAATATAACTAGATGGATTAGTAAGAGAAATGCGATGTGGATATTTCGTCAGTTTCTTTGCAATAAAATGCTCAAATAAAGTATTTCACAAGACTTAAAAGAAAAGTTATTGACTAGAAAAAATCAATCGACATACAAGATGATTTTCTTGCCTTATAGAAAATATTTGAACAACTTTGTGGAATAATTTCTTACTCTCCAAGTTTTTAAGGAATCAAGGTAAAGTTAAGCCTTCCAAGACACGATATTTTATCGATTTTTGAAGTGATATGAATGGATGAAATGTACTTTAGGGGGCCGGTATTTCTAGTGTAGTTAATTATTTTGTGAATAATTTCAGTCGCATAGTAATCTTGAAGAGATATTGCGAGGTAAACAATTTATTAACGATGTTCCAAATGCAAAAAAAAATTGCCAAAGAAATTTTCCTAAACCGAGTGATGAAAGGAATAAATTACATTTATCCGAATTTAAGTCAACAAATATTATTTTCTTTTGGTCAATTTACTTAATTGCACCGGGTAGACAAAATGAACATTTCCCAGAATACAATCGTGACGCAAAATTCCTTTTTTGCCTAGAATAATATGATTTTTCCGTATAAACAGCAATTCCCATGGTAGTCATTAACATAAAACAATAGAGATAAAACTGTCTGAATACGCAACACGAATATGGTCACAGTGATGTTTTGCTTTATTATTTTATATCAAAAACCGCGAAATGACACTTTGCTGCGTTTGAGGGGCGCTTCGAGGCAAAACAAAAACAGGCGCGACCGATCAAAATCGATAGTCTAGGGTATATCTCTTCGCAACCTTCATTTAATTAGATTATTGTTAGAAATATAGAGCCCAATATAGGGAGAAAACGAGGAATAAAAATGGCCGCGCACTCGCGATGTCGGCAGAAAGGATTAAAAATTAATGTGTCATTGATTTCCTAGGAAGAAAGATCCTACGAGACAGACAGAAACAAATGTCAAAAACAAATCTATGGAAACACAACCAAGAATTTGAATAGAATTATTAGTGTGACATATATTCCAACTCTGGGAATGTTTTGCAAGATATAGGAGTTACAACACTCACTAGAAACAAATGTGAATAATTTCTTTAATGCAAATATGATTTACAAGGCTTTCAGAGTCAAAAAATCTAATTCCATCAGTATGCAGACAGGATAATTAACAGATAAACATTTCTATACTCAGAGAAAGGTTTGAAAAGCTGTAATTTCCAGACAGAATTGGAGATTAATTTTATAATAAATTAATACTCAAATTAGTTTTGAATTTTATGACACCTTGGAAACCAACAATGTTTATTTTCATCAGAAAACACAACAACACAACCACAAAATATTTTCAAAACATGATCGAGTTAGTAGGGAACTCTTTGTGTAGTGTCTTTAATATAAATTTAACAAACGATTGGGAAAAACTATACAAATTTTTTTTTTAAATGGTTAATTTGAAACAATAAATAAGAAGATTAATGTACTGGGATGAGTTTTGAACATAAGATATAGTATAAACATAGTAAATTTTAAATAAATACAATCCAGTTATATAAACTAAGAAAAAGTGTAAAAGAAACAGTACTACATGGGGTTTCATAAGTCCGTTCTCATAGGTAAAATCATTTACTTTATAATTACAACAACAGTTTTATGTACTGTTGTCATTATAGTCATTTATATCTCTATATTTAGCACAAGGCCTAGCCAATCACTGTGACTTAACACACGCGGTAGATTTCTGTGCATAGGTTCAAATAATGTTCTCATTAGATTACATCATTTTCCAAAGAATTATTACATTAATTAAGATAAAATGGATCTTGGTGTTATGACAAGCTATTTGTTGCATTGACTAGTTCGTTAAAAATAAAACTAATCCTGCAATTCTAAAAATAACGGATTTTACCTATGAGAACGAACTTATGAAACACCTTGTACAAGCTGATGCTAAGATAAGTAGGTCCCGTTTCATCAAAGAAGTATGGCCCGATACATCTTTAACGCACCAGACAATTATATGCGTAAATCATGTATATTTGTATTTGAAACCTAATGGGGATTGTCTGTATCAACAGCTGACTGATAAGATAAACCGTTCTTGTCATACAAAAAACCAAACTAACACACTCCTCTACTCCATCTACTATCGCTTTTTATCACAAATACTGCTTGGCTTGATGGACGGCACTCTAAATTAATTCATTGTGAACATCAACGCCTTAAATTTAGAATACTAATCAAAGACATAACATAGAATAGCAAAGATATTGAATATCCCACAGATAAATTTTATGAATCCATCAATAAATTATGACGTATATATCTGCGGCTAAGTATTTGACTCTAATTTATTTGTTAAATAATAATTTTCTGTTTGATTGTTATAAACCATCAATGTATATTTAATTCAAAAATATTTATTTAATTATAGATAAATACCTTCAGAGCACATCCTCCATTGCCACGGTAATTGAATACAACAGCTCTGAAAAGAAAAAAATATCAGACATATATTGATTATTGGGTCAATAAACAAAACTAGAAAAATCTAGTAAAAGATTTTGTGCCATAATGTAAGCCTTCTTTTTGGAAAACGTGTTTAATAATTATACTTGAAATATGACGAAAATGAACAATGTATAATAATTTAATATATCATATGATTATGAAAGACATTGCTTAATTAGGGATTAAAATAAATGTATTAATTTAAACAAAATGTAAATAATGGAACTACCGATTGCAAAATTGTATTTGACGCGTAATTAACGAATAAATATTTCGATATAGTTACAGTCACTGTACTGGAATATCAATGTAGGCATCTAATGAGAGGGAAAACGATTAAATTTAGTTGTGTCTCTAGCGTTTATACAATCATAACAAATCGTATTCCAATGAAATTATTCAAACGTGTATTGTGTAAACAAACAACAGTAGTTAACAAAGCTGTAAGTATAGTATGTGCTTACACAAAATAAATCCAGTTTACAAATAAATTGAAACCCTTCTAAATAATTCATAACTCCAATTTTCAAAATTCCTTTATGTATCCGCAGAAAACCAACCAACGCACTAACAAATTATTCGACAAATAAAAAACAGAAACACAGATATTTATTTACTATAAATCATTGTTCAAGAATTAACATTTAAATATGAAATAGGGAACTGAGGGAAATAGTTTATGTCGAGAGATTATGGAAGTATAAATATAGTTTATTCGCTATTTTATAGTTAAATATAACTTTAACTACATATAAGAGCGTCAATGATTTATATAACCTTTTCCTAAATAAAAGTAATATTTACACAATATATTATTAATATTATATATAAAATTTAACAATTATAGCCAAATAACAGTCACACATATTAAAATTATGCACTTTGAAATCCTAACATAAAACTTTGAACTTTCTCAAATAGTTACATGTTCAGGTGATTGATTGGCATGCGTTCCAATTTGTAGATTAAACTTCGAAGTTAAGTCATAAAAAATCCAAAATCCAAAAGTCAAAATCAAGTCTAAAGTTTTGTCATTAAAATCAACATATAGTGTTGGAAAGATCATAAGCGAACTTGCATCAGTCAATATATACTACAGATTTTTTTATATATAATTTTGACTTAAAAACTGACACCTGGCTCCAAAGGTGTTGACTCCTAACAGATATTGATATTATCAAAACAAAATGTTTAAACCTCAGGTGAAACTTAAAAATGCAGAAATATGTTTGGTATTATATTAAATGGTCCCTTTCAACTTTTATATTCTATAAAGGTTATAAAATATTTTAATATAGAATTTACTAACGTAAAAAACTGTTTTATGTAAATCACATAATTTTATTAAACTTTCTCAAAATATTTGGTTTTGAAAGCGATTTTTAATTATGAATAACTTAGTCAAATTATTAAACAAATAAATATTTTAAAAATGTATAATAAGAGAACAGAGCTAGTAATAATTAGTTACAGGCCAACGCAAAGATAAGATTATACTTAACAAACCCCACGAGAACTCTACAGTCACATATTACTATACAATAATATCTCTTTCTCTCTTTGGCATGAGAAGGTTTACATCAACAATGCATTGTATTTCGAGAGCACTCGCCTTATCTCACTTTAACCGTCTGTATTATAATAGTCCATCTATATCTGTTTAATGTACTATTATATAAGCCATCACTATTTAGGAGGAAAATTGAAGTCTAACAACTTACGATGAATCTGCGCATTATCGTAATATGGACATATTTGGAATCGAAATAGAAAAATATACGAAACTGCACTTGACTTGGTAATACCCAAAAACATGTGTTTTCAATATCTAAAATGTTATAATTCAAAATTCTGATTAAACTTACCGATAACCCAGTTCTAGAGTCTGTTGTACATAGTGCTTGATATAGCTTTCCTTACTGCATCCTATAAAGAAGGGGAGAAAGAGATATGAACTTCCGCTACTCCTGTTTTATAGATAACAGCAGCTGCAGTAGAAAATATGGCACTAATAGTCGAATAGTGTTGTACTGCAGCGTAAATAAAAGTATTCTAATTGATAAAGACCTTAAATAATTTGATACATTTAAATACTTTAATTTGCTGCCTTCTTTAGTTAATAAAGTACATTAGACTTCAGTTTGAATGTAAGTTATAAAATATTAAACATATATAATAATAACCGTGACATTAAACAAAAGCAGAGCATGCATGCTATATAAATAATTATACAAGTCATAGATTTTACAGAATGCGATAACACTGATGATTGTACACTAAACGAATACATTTAATAGCTCGTGTGAATACGCTATTAATAAACCAAACAGTTTCAATAATAGTGGTAACAATGAGAACCAAGTTATCTTAAATAGAATTAAATCACAAATAACCAGAGGAACACAGGATGCCATCTTAGAAATGTAATCTGTAAGTCGAACTTGTTAATATGACTTATTAACTGTATTAAATGAGACATCTGTATTCAGCGTTAGTTAATACTTTTGGAGCAACGAAGCGAGTCGAGGTACTCTATGCACAGTTAGCAAACATGTCATGAAGAACATGAAATGAGATTATATCTACAGATTCAAACGAATAATTAACTAACGTGCTAATCAAAATTTATCCTGTAACTATTTTAATCAGGAGAAAATAGAAGACTCATGGCTGACAGATTTTGTGACGAATTTATATGTCGTGAACCATGTGGTTGTATCTTACACACCTGTGAGGCCGGGAAGAAGAAGTACCGTAGGACGAGTGTCGGCATCTGTGTAGTGGCTCGATTCGTTGTCTGCCCAGTCCAAAACGATTTCCCCGCCGTCGTGAAGCGTCAGATATTCCCTGGATACAATGAGTTAAATATTATTATTCAATATTGACTTGGTTTAGGGTCATGAACATTAGGATTTTAACTGAGAGTAATAGAATATAGAAGAGTGTAAAACCGTTAAAAACTTATTTGACTAGCTGAAACATACCATTAGTGACACACTTATTTCGGAAATTGATTGTATATCTTTCGATAGATTCTTGTGGATAACATATACGGATAACGGATATACAAATTGTAAATACTTACTAATTCGTCGTTATATTTGCAAAAATGCGAACTTTAAATTAAATAATTTAGTAATGGTGTGGGCGTATCAAAAATAGAGAGAATATTCTCTATTAAAGTCTGACGTTCAAACACATTCAAGGCCAAATAAAATGTATTTTATGTACACTAATTTTTACTAACAAAACGGTAATAAAAACTATAAAAAAAAATTAGATAAAATTGCATTACTATTAAAATAGGCCTAAAGCCACGAATTAGGGGACATTTTAATTCTATTTTTACTGTGTTCATAATTCAAATAATTCAGAATAATATTGTGATCAAATATTTTCAAAAGAAACCTTACAATATTTTAAAAGTTTCAATCTGAATGTAGTAAAATATCAACTGTTAGTAATTCACATTTTATTCAATGCACAGATCGAGATACACATAATTTTAATTTGTTGTATACAAACTGTGTTTGTACCTTTTGAGTAAATTCAGTGTTGTCACTCAACAAAATGAACATATAACACAGGAGGGGCCACCCTGTATGAATTTATATATTTTTAATATTCTGGCAATTTAGTATTTAGAGAGATTAATAATAGACAAATTATCAGCACAATGTCCCATTAATCAGTTGTAACATTTTCTAAAACTACATTTATAGGTAACTAATAAAACTATAAGTTTTACTAATCATGCAACGTATGAAACTGTTTGAATATTTAACTTACCAATTTTTTAACAAAGGTTAGGTTAAATAGTGGATAATTTCTTCTTAGCCTTTCAGTATAATGATTGTATAATCAACAATAAATGTTATGTCTAAAATAGACCACACTTTCTATTCATCTGAGAAATACACTCCAAAATGTTGCATCTTATAGTTTTTGTTTATATAAAAATTATACTATATTTAGTAAAAATTCAATATACAGTAAATAATGAATCCATAAACTAATTTGGTAAATCATTCATTTGAACAGTAGTCAGTGAATTTACCTTCTGTATTGAAGAGGTGGACAATTTTTCACCAAAGAGCGAAAGAGTGTCTGACATCTTGATTCAAAACACCAAATTGTGGGCCAGTAAGTTTCCTTAACAATTGGAATGTTTTCTTCAACAAACTTTTTCAGAGGTCCATTTTCTTTTCCAATTAGTTTTGGTTTCTTATACACAGAAAACAATATTTATAAAAAAATCAAAAAAGGTTACTTTAAAAATAAAGAATACAACATTATTTATAAAATCTATATATATTATGATTAATATTCTAAATATTATTTAAACATTACATTAAAAAAATGTGACAGACTAGATAGGCATGTTAATTAAATAAAACTTGCTTTTATTTTACTTAGTTATGTAATACAATAACATTTTGAATAATATTGTTTGTAGACTAGAGTTTTTTATCTAAAAATTGCATATTGGTGCAGACATGATTTACTAATCTAATAATCTACTAAATAATAGTAGGTTGTAAGCTGAGAATGTTCAATAGCATATATACAGATGTGCTTCCTACACTGATATTGAACCCTCAACAAACTAGGCATTTTTGTCACATCTTCTATACAAAAACAGTTTGATATTTTTTTTTAAATTATACTTATTATATATAGAATAGCTTTGTATGAATTGATGTACATTTTCATAATCATACCTATAATAAAACATTAGATATAAAGGTTCAAAAACATGTTCCTAATGTAGTTTCTTAGCAAAACAAAACTTTTATCAACTATAAATATGTCATTTTAAATCATAGAGAGTCACTTATTTGAACATTTGATAATTAAAATGTATATAATATATCAACATTGGTTTGACTTATTAATCAATAATCAACTATGAATGAAGTGTAAAGGTTTAATACCTAATGGTTATCTAGATAAGCAGCCTTTTGTGTGAGTAATTTAAATGTTTAAAAATAATAAAAATTAAGATATCAATGAATGGGAAAGCATAAGTTAATGTCAAGTCTTTATAGCTTTGCTTTTGTAATAGCTAAAAACATAAAATTCAGCTTACTGAATAATTCAAGGCAGAACTAAGCACAATTCAATAGTATTTATTTAAAAATTATATTGTGTTTTTAAATGTGATTGTATCAAAACTGGCTAGTTGAATGAAGTCCTATTACAATACCTATTGAGTAAGTTACATTCACACATAATCATATGTCAATCATACAAATTACATAAAAATAAAATATTGTTCATATTTAACAAAAAAGTGTAATATTATTATTTGCCCAAAATATCAAAAAGTGTGTTAGCTCATACCACAAAAAGAAATGATATAACATAAATTGTTCTATCTGATTTGAGCTAATTACATTTTATGAAAATTACATTATATGCAAATAACTGTTTGAAATAATCAGTTTATATCCAACAAGGTGAAGTGTAATAAGTATTACAATGTAAAAAGAGTAGCATACAGTATGTTTTAAATAATTATAAAGTTGTTTTTTATGAATTTACTTAGATGTTAGTAGGTGGATGTTGCCATTTATGCCAAAATAGTTTCTATAATACATACTTAGGGGCTGTCCATAAAATATGTGATGCTATTTTTTACATTTTCAAACCCCCACCTCGTAACGCTTTGTGACAATTTTGCATACCCCTTAAATAAATATGTGATGTTGGTCAACCCCCCGCCCCTACCATAAATACATATAAATTGATATTTTGATAAAACTTGCAATATGACAATTTTAATTATTTATGAGAAAGTGAAATTTAATCCATAATTATAGTACCTTATAACCTTATCCACTATGCACAGACATCAAGCAACAAGAGCGTATACAGATAATGAAAACCAATTAGAAATAGATAAATTTTATGATGCTATCCTAGTGACTTCATGCATTGTGCCTGTCAGGGCAGACTTGATTTGAAACATACAAACCATAGTAAAAATACATAGTGTTCACTCTCAATTTTTTTTCAGTGCCACGTGATGCTGCACTAACTAACCCATCTTCCCCCCATAATGGTCTGTGACATTTTCAGAAACCCCCTTCCCCCCTTTTAGGCATCACATATTTTATGGACAGCCCCTTAGCTGAAATCAAATACCTATTATGGTTGTAAGAGCTAACAATCTTTTTGTCATTTTGGCTAATAATAATATTAAAGGATGACTTCTTAAACACATTGAAAATGGATATAATGATATATCAGATTTATTAAAATGTATTTATGAACAAATTTAAAAGTAATAGTTTATAAAAATAAACAATATACTGTTGTTCATGAACTGATTTAATGAATTCATTCTAACTATCTTATTTGTAAACCAAACATTACCATTTTTATTGTAATTACTTTTTGGATATGGCAAATCCTATTTTTATTTAATATTTCCAGATATAATTCCAATATTCCATTTTAGCCCCAGAAAATTTTTTGTTATTAACTGAGAGGTGTGGTAGAAATAAGATTGTTTAAAGCTTTGTATTGATATAATTGATTTTATTATCCAATATTATATAGTTACTGACTGAAAGGTGTGGTAGATTTAAAGGTGTGAGTTTTAAATAATGCCATAAGTTATTAAAAGTTCTAAACAACAAATAAAACTATGATAAAACTATAACAGTAACTATATAATATTGGATAATAAAATCAATAAAATTGATACAAAGCTTTAAACAATCTTATTTGATACCACACCTTTTTTGTAACTATTACAAAAAATTTCAAATGCTAAAATGCATATTTACCAACAAAAGACATGGAATGCATTATGAATGGTATATAAAATGTTAGTATAATTATAATATAAAATAAAGTTCATTCTATTTTAAATTAAATTACTATAATATACATGTCGAACTTTTTTCAACAAAATATACTACGTTATACTACTAACAATTTTTGTTATTTGGTTTTACTAAAGCAAGATGACTAAATTTTAAGATCAAAGAAAATTATATATGTATGTATATATCACTTACCCCTCGAACTTTCACTAGATAATAAATAACATAAATAAATAAAAATAATAGAAGAACTGTAGAAGACAGATCTTCATCAGAAACGTATTTCTCTGGAATTATATCTCTGATACCAAACATTTTATTTTTAGAAATGTTACTATGTGAAGTAGAAATATTCCTATTATTTAAGCTTGCCGCTCATTAATAAACTGAATTTTTAATATTTGAATTATTAAAACAGTAAAAAAATATTATTAATATAGACTCGCAACTGACCAAAAATGCAATAGTAATAACTGTCCAGGGCCTGATTTAGGAAAAGTGGTTAGGGTGGCTAGCTGCTGACACATTTTTCTTACCTTTTGCGCGCATTTTTTGTATTTTTTTTTCTTTAGAGACCAGTTCCTATAAGTTACGAAATTGTATTTGATTGTCTGCGCTTATATGACACACAATGAGTTCGACCTGAAAAATTAGAAGAGTTCCGATAAAAAAGGTGTTCAGACATATATAAAGGAATATGATGGACTCGTTTTAACTCGTTTTTATATATTTTAATCTCGGAAATATTATTTTCTAATTCCGATTTATATTTTAAATTTACTAAATCTTGTGATTCTGATACAAAGCCCTTCAGTAAGCCAAATTTCTGAAAAAACCTCAATAGACTATATTTTAAATGGTTTTGTGGGTGCAGCTGTGGAGGTGAACGATGTGGGGCGCGTTCAGACTGCAGAAGAGGAGATGTGTGACGTAGAGACTGCATAGAGACTACATAGGAAATGGACACGTAGAGACTGCAGAGGAGGTGGGCGACTTAGAGACTACAGAGGAGACGTTCGTTGTAGAGACTGCAGAGAAGGTGGGCGACGTGGAGGTTGCAGAGGAAAGGGCTTACGTGGAGACTGCAGAGGAAATGGTCAACGTGGAGAGTGCAGAAGAGACGGGCGTTGTAGAGACTGCAGAGGAGGTACTATAGTAGGTGGGAGTTATAGAGACTGCAAAGGAGGTACTAGTAGGTGGGAGTTGTAGAGACTGCAGTGGAGGTACTAGTAGGAGGGAGTAGTAGAGACTGCAGTGGAGGTACTAGTAGGTGGGAGTTGTAGAGACTGCAGTGGATGTACTAGTAGGTGGGAGTTGTAGAGACTGCAGAGGAGGTACTAGTAGGTGGGAGTTGTAGAGACTGCAGAGGAGAAAAGCGCCATGGAGACTGCAGTGAAAGGCATTGAAACCGAAGAGTAGGTGGCGGTTGAAAAGTATGACCAATTATTTAACTAAATTGAGTTTTCATTATTTTACCACTAATTAATAAAATAAATAAAGACAGGCCTAAAATTATGCGAGTGATATTTAAATTGCTAATCACTTTAAAATTAGCACTATATAGCTGTATAGTCAAAAATAAGTGTGAGGGGCCCCATATTCACTAGCCAAGTGCGCAAAAGTTTGAAATTATTAAAGGAGGGTGACGGCCCACACAGCACCGCTCCCCCCTTCTTATAGGTATATTATAGTAAAATATTGTATTAATTATTAGTAGTATTATTATTATTATGAGTACTAATATTACAAATGTACTATATAATGCTATATTATTTTTTAATAAAATGATGTCTTTTGAGAAAATATTTTTTTAAATACTTACATTTGTTTCATTCGACTGTTGAATAAATTAGTCTATAATATCGGTCATGCAACAAACGCATGATTTTACCTCAATAGCTTATATTATACAACCTTCATTTTTATTTGCACCGGATGCTGTTATAAAGTTTGTAGAGAATTGTTTATTAGATTTTTATATTTGACTCCATATATAGATAGCACCCCTTATTCTTTTAGACTTACCTACGTATTGTATAGCCTATAACTCTTACACTCGTCAACTTAAAATAATTTGATATTTGACTGGAATATTGTTCTTTTTACTTCTCAAAATAATCAAAATAGGCATTGTCGGATGTTTTCCTGGATTTTGGACTTCCACTAAATATTAAATTATAAAGTTTTGCGTCGTCAATTTTGATTAAAATATTTATAACAAATATTTTTACCTACTTGAATATTTTTCGATTTTTTCTCTCCCTCTCTCAGAATAGATAAATTATGTCTTCCTATTTAAAAGCTAATTAATGCCTGGATTTATAATTTTGTCAAAATGTCAAAATAATTATATGTCTTATTCTCATTTAAGAATGGTATTTGACAATATGTAATTAAATGTTTATATATTAAACGAACGTTACAGAGAGCTATATACCTCATAATTTCTATAACTTCAACACGACTGCAGTTCTTTAATCAATAAATTTATAATCAATTTCTCAAAATAAGTTATATTATATGTCTATATATCCCAAATTTTGTACCGACTCGAACAGTAATTATAAAATATGAGAGCAGTCAATTTAGGTTTTTCCCCGCGATTTATTCTGCCACAGCTGTATTCAGATTATGAGCTTGACAGAAATTGTCAACATCGAGACAACTGTGGTGACAGTTACCATTAAGAAAGACAAAATTCCTTCAATTAAAACTTTTTGTTTTATGGATATAGGTATAATCTAGAATAGAATGATAAATATTTAATTACAAATTTAACAGAAACGGTAAGGCTGTCTAAAGTTTCAGTAAAGATTTGTTATAGGGTTCTAACTATATAATTTTTCATTTATTTAGAAATTGATGTTTAAAAGGAAGTTTAGAAAGAACCAAAATTGACAAAGACTATAATATTGAACTAAAACGTTTAAATTACAACAATTACTCCATCATTCTTTCGTCATAAGTTTTCAAACAATAAACTATAGATAATAAATTTAAATATATACATATTTAAATATATACACTTCAAAATAATAAGAAAAATAAGTAATTCATAAAATTAATTAGTAAATAGTTATAGTAGTTAGTAAATTAATTAGTAATTAGTAAAATTAATGAGTCATAAGTAAAAAATACAAAAATAAATTAAAGCTCATGAGTCACGTCTCATAAAATTACTTCAATCTGATCAGACATTATAATAAACTTATAATATTTTGTCAATTTGTTTTACGCGCAGTGTAAGAGTTATAATACTTTTCAGGTACATAAAAAGATTTTCTTTTGGGGAGTGCAGACTTTACAAAATATTAAAAGTTTTTAAAATGAACCAATATTCATATATTTATTCTCTGATACATTTATAGAATTCACAGAAATTGCGAGTTTACCTAATAAATAGACAGGGTGACGGAAAAGTTATACACACTCTCAATAGTAAAATAGGTAATGTGAATAATTTAGTTCCACGATAGTTTTCCTAGAGGGTTAAAATCTGCTACAAGCAGATACAAATAAAATAACAAGCAACAATACAAAGAGCCGAAAGGTACAGATTCATTTTAAATATTCAAATTCTAATGATATCTTCAATTACAAACACAATATCTAAGAAATGAAAAGAAATGTATCCGGCTATTTAGGATACCTGAAAATAGTGTAGTTTTTGAAAGTCTAAAACTCTAAAAATATTTAAGCAATGAAAAGGAATAAAACTTAAGTTCTTGGCTATATACCCATAATCGAATCGAATATGTAAATATTGTGTAAAAACACTTTATTGGGTATGTAAAGAAAGATTAGAAGACACGACGTTTTATATAGAGGAATACAAGGCGTTATGCAATACGATAATACATGAGTGGATATGAGTGAGAAGTACACTCAGAGGGTTAAATGAAGTCAAGTAAAATCAAGTAAATTGAATAAATAAAAGGAATTTTAATGTAACTGGTAGGTCATTGGCGTTTCTTATCAGTAAGACTTGAAGGGTATTAAATTTATGAATTTATTAAAAAACATCAGAAGGGTATCCGTTAATTAAAAATGTCTTCCTAATTTTAGTAAGACTATAGATAGAGTGTTGTCTAGGGTGTCTTCCAATCAAGAAAACACTATCATGTCTTAATAAAATCAGGCTGAAAATTTGAATTAACGGATAACCTTCTGATGTTTTTAATAAATTAATTTTTAACCCTTCAAGTTTTACTGAAAATAACGCTAATGACTTTACCAGTTACATTAAAATTCTTTTTATTTCTGAAGCCAAAATAAACTTTAAATGATAACATTATAGGATTAGTTTTACTCCTTACCTTGTAAAAACACTTGTGTTTTCTGTCTTACTAGTTCCAAACGTAATCTTTGTATGAAAAATGTGCTGTCTATTCTATCACCTATAACATCTGTAATTCCAGTTATGTGGGTCAGCATTCATTCTCGCATTACTGACCACTCTAAGTCGACCAACTCTCTCGTTTTTCAACACCTTAACACCCATGATAGTCAGTAGTAGGTGATGAGCCTTTCCTAACCAATTCGTCTTATGATTGGTCGAGAGATTCACGTGACCTATCTGGCTTCTGATGGTCGAGAGGGTCCCGTGGGGGGGGGGGGGGGGGGGGGGGGGGGGGGGGGGGGGGGGGGGGGGGGGGGGGGGGGGG